>JAECWM010000302.1:2612500-2868319 GCA_018150695.1 Drosophila oshimai | reverse complement strand
GACTCGTAATCGGTGTCCGCGGGTGGTGGGGATGGTGACACCAGCGGGAACGCCAGCAGCTGAAGGGCAGGTTCGGTGTCCCTGCGCCCTCGTCTCGCTACCGGTTGATGCTGGCGCACCACCTCCTCCACCGCGCGGACCTGACTTGCTGTTGCCTGGTTGACCATCTTGTTCGAAAAGAACGACTGCTTCGCGGCTAGTCTTCGACGAAACCTCGGTTTGCTCGTGTCCTTTTCCTCCCGTATTCGTTGGGTCCGAATACTGGTAACGGGATCTACGATATCCATATCGTCTTTTCCCTTTCTACCGTTTGAAATTTTTATGCTCTTGCTGCTTTTACGGTAATGTATTTCTAATCGATTTAGTGACTTTCTTTTCTTTCTTTTTCTTTTTTTTTAGAAAATTTAAACCGCGTAATAATTTACTAATAAACTTAATTTAATTAATAAATTAAACCGCATAATAATTATTAACTACTATAATTAATTTTAATAATAATAATTTTTTATTTTTTTAGATTTTTTTTAAAATTTTTTTTTTTTAATACATTTTTTTTTTCTGAAAATTTTTTTTTTTTATAACATTTATTTAGGGGAACATGGGGCATAACGGGGCAAGGGGCAGAACGGGATGAAATTAATAATTGTCCCACACTGTCGCGCCATCTATTGAAATTTACATCAACATAGTTTTACATCATATGCGACATTTTGAAAGTGAAACCGGCACAATTATTGCGTCAGCATATTTTTTGCAGCATATATGGTGTAAATTCCGGTCGAATTGTAACTTTCGAGATTTTGCATATCTAAGTAAGTAATATTTGTTCATATTTTATAAATATTGGGTTCATTCCAAGATATAATATGTTCTTTCAGCTTTACATCGCATATTTCTTTTTTTTCATTCCATGCGCTAGTTTTTTTTTTATAAGGGTTAATCAAAAAAGTGTTCCCGGGGGCAAAACGGGCGGGGCATAACGGGGCACAATCTTTTGCAGTAAGCAAACTCAAGATGTGATTATGACGATGAAGGCTGTTATTTAAGTACTTGTTTTGAAATTTCAATTTGTGACCCGCAAAAAAAAGTTCAATAAGGAAGTCGAAAAATGTCCAAAGAAGCATAAAAGTTATTTTGTTGAATCGCTATTTTATCACTATTTTACCACTTTTTTTCATATTTTTTAATAATAAAAAAATTTGACAACAACTGACTGTCTTATTTATTAACAATAAAAACATTTAATGCAAATATTCGCAACTTAAATTAATTTTATAACAAAGAGAAATAAGTATCCCGTTATGCCCCGTGCTCGGGGCATAACGGGATGAAAACTTTTTTTCTAAATCGTCAAAAAAATATAATTCAATCACATGATTTTTGATGTTCTAAAATTTTTTTGATTATAATATGAGTTAATGAAGATTCCTAGAAAAAAAATGCACAAAAAAACATATCTTATATGTGAAAAAAATCATAACTGAAAATTGCCCCGTTATGCCCCCCGTTCCCCTATTTATTTTTTTTTTTTTCGCTAGCTTTTTCTTAATTAGCCTCGCTCTCAGTTGGCTTCTGGGCTTTCAGCTCGCTAATATGCGTGGTCTTTTCCTTGTGCGTACCTTTGTGCCTCAATTTGCATATTACCGGTGATGTGAACCCGATTATCGCATATGGGCCATCATATCTGGGTGCCAATTTCGCCGCGAAACCTTCTACCGCTTTCGACAGGTGGTGTTCTTTCGCCCAAACCGTGTCACCTATTCTCGGCTTCCATGGCCTTCTGCGCAGGTTGTAATACCGTGCCTGATCCTGTGCTGCCTTTTCCATGTTCCGTCTGACCAGCTCAAATATCTCCTTCAGTTTTTCTGCATTTTCCGCCGGTGATTGTGTCTGCCTTCCTGTCCCAATCGTTTGTTCGTCGTACAGTGCACTTGGCAGTCGTGGTTCTCTTCCTTGTGTGACGAACGCTGGCGAATAACCTGTTGACTCGGTTACGCTTGTATTCACTGCTAGCTGAATTTCGGGCCACTTCTCGTCCCACGTTCTTTGATCCGTGCCCGCAAATTGCGCGATCATTGTTTTCACGGTTCTGTTAGCCCTTTCCGTGGGATTTTCCTGGGCTGTGTACGGGGCAGTGAATTGTTGCCGCACACCCAATCCCTCCAGGAATTTCTTAAACGACCTGCTCGTGAATTGAGCCCCGTTGTCGGTTATCAGCACCTTAGGCACCCCGTACCTTGCAATTATTCGCTCTCGAATGCCTTTTTGCAACGTCTCCGTTGTCGCCTTTCGCATCGGTATTATCTCGGTCCATTTCGAGAATCTGTCGATCAGCACCAAAAGCATTGCATTACCATGCTTTGACCGGAGCAGTGGTCCCACAAAGTCCGCGCATACCGTGGCCCATGGCTCCTCGGGAATTTGCGTGAGCATTTTTCCTGCTGCTTGCAATTGGCTCGGCTTGAATTTCAGGCAGCTTTCGCAGTTTTGAACGTATTTCCTTACGTCTGGGTGCATTCCTGGCCAATAATACCTTGCCGCCATCCTCGCGATTGTCTTCCGGCTACCTGCATGTCCTGCCGTTGGCGAATCGTGGTTCTCGGCCATGACTCGCGGTCTCAGGCCGGCTGGTACACACAGTTTCCACGACGTAACGTCTTCGCTGCCCGCTCTGTGAGGAATGTGTCGGTAAAGGATATCTGAGTCCATGATGTAGTCCGGGAATTTTTGCGGATTCTGGGACACTTCCTCCCTCATCTCCTTTGTCCATTTGCATTCCGTCTCCTCGGGTCTTTAGGGTTCTCCACTGTCCTGCACTCTCCTGCAAGTTGTGGGTAAGGGCTGCCTGGACAGAGCGTCTGCCACGACATTCAGCTGGCCCTTCCTGTATGCTACTTCAAAATCATATTGTTGTAGCTCCAGCGCCCACCTCACGATCCTTCCGGACGGACTCTCGATGCTATTCAACCACTTCAAGGCCATGTGGTTTGTTATCACTTTAAAGTGGTAGCCCTCCAGGTAAGGTCTTAGTTTTCTTATGGCCCACACTATTCCTAAACATTCCTTTTCTGTTGCAGAGTAATTCTTTTCTGCTCCATTAAGGGTTCTGCTGGAGTATGAGATTACCCTCTCGCCATTTTCTGAATGCTGCGTGAGGATAGCACCGAGGCCATAATCGCTGGCGTCCGTCTGCAGGATAAAGGTCTTGGAGAAGTCCGGGCACGCCAAGATCGGGTCTGCCACTAGTTTTGCCTTGACGGCCTCAAAGGCCTGCTGGTGGGTCTCGCTCCATTCCCACTTAGTTTTCTTCCGTAGAAGCTCGTTCAGTGGTTGGACCAGTGTGGCAAAGTCTGGCACGAACCGCCTGTACCAGAAAGCAACTGCCGTAGCTCCTTAACATTTGAGGGCGGCTTTAGTTCGGCTATCACCGACACCTTCTCTGGATCCGTCCCGATGCCCTGGTCTGTGATACGGTGTCCTGAGTATTTTAATTCCCTTCGAAAGAATTGGCATTTATCTATGTTCAATTTCAGATTCGCCGCCAGCAGCCTTTTGAACACCTCCTTTAAATTCATCATGTGTTCCTCCAGCGTTCTTCCGATGACTATTATATCGTCCTAGTAAGCGAAGGCGTGCGGCATCATCTCGGGGCCTATAACTCAATCAAGCGCTCTTTGAAATGTGGCCAAGGCTGAATGTAGCCCAAACTGCATTACTTTCCATTGAAACAGGCCCTTTCCTGGCACTGTGAACGCCGTGTACTGTCTGCTGTCTGCTTCCAATGGGATCTGCCAATACCCGTCCTTTAAGTCCAGGCTACTTATGTACTTTGCCTCCTTCAACTGATCTAGTATGTAGTTAATCATTGCCATTGGGTATGCATCCTTCACGGATTTGGCGTTTATTTGCCTGAAGTCCACACATAGTCTCCATTTGCCCGTCTTCTTCTTCACCATGACGATTGGTGAGCTGTACGGGCTGTTGGATGGTTCTAATCAGCCCTTTTGAAGGAGTTCGTCCACTTTTCCGTTGATCTCATCTTGCATCCTTGGGTTCTTGGGGTAGTAACGTTGTTTAATTGGGCGATCGTCGCTCATTTTTATGATGTGAACTGCCACGTTTGATGTTCCTTGCACCCCTTCCATGCAACCCAACTCGGTTTTCAGGAACTCCTCTATGTCCTTTTCCTCGAATGTGTGCTTGACCACCGCCACAGACAGCTTTTCTTCTAGCCATCCGTCGTGTCTTTCCCTTTCTGGGATCACCACTGTGTGTCCCGCGCACTTAAATTCGGCTCCGGCCCTTGTGAGGAATTCCAGCCTAATACCAGTGAGTCGATCACCCCTGGTAGGATCAGCAGGCTTATGGGAAACTGTCTGTTGCCAAATCTGATCTCTATTTCGAGCTGTGCGTGTATACCACTGCTCCTGCCGTCTGCCAACCTAACTTGCCGTTTTGTCCTCGTAACTCTTCCGTTGTCAGCCAGTCTATCCGCCAGCTCTTTGCTTATAAAGCTCGCAGTGGCTCCAGTGTCGATTATGGCCTTGTGTGTGCGCCCTCCGATCACTACCTCTGCGGACAACTCCTGCTCTTCCTCGATGAACTTGCCGGTTAGTTTGGAGAGACAGCACCTTGCGACCCCTGCTCGCCTCTCTGCGGCTGGGATCGCTGGCCATTTCCCGCTCGTTGGCAGCACTCCATCGTTCTGATGCCGATTTTCCCGCAGATCCAGCAAAACATGATCCGCTGGTTTCGGCACCCCATGGCCCAATGTCCATGTCCGCCGCAGCGGTGGCACGCATATTCTGGATCGACGACGTGTGTCTGCTCCTGTTGTACTCCGGGTGGTTGGGTTCTCTGGGCCGCGTTAGGTGGTTTCCATGGTTGGTTGGTTGGCTGTCTCCACTGCGTCGCATTTGGGATAGCCCATTGGGTAGGGCGTGGTGGAACCTGCTCGCTGGACTCCTCACACCTCCTGCATGTGGCATTTCCTGGTTTCCGGCTGAACTTGTTCTCCTCGACGAATTCCTCCCTTTCCTTTTCGAGTTCTTCGTACTCGTCGGCCAAAATCATTAGCGTGTCTAGATCCTCAATTCGGTACGTTCTTAGCGCGATTTTGAGGTCGGGTATTTTTTTTTTTCTTTTTCTTTTTTTTTTTTTTATCCGTCTTTTGTTTTCATTCTATCATGTATGGCAGGGTTTGCTCGGAACCTTTTCAATCCCCTTCTAGGAAGACCTTTGAAAGCGGATACTCAGTCGCTTCGTAATTGATTACGATATGAACCACTTTAAGGCTTTGCCTTGCAGGAGCTCTAGCATGCCCCGGGGAATCATATTTATGTCTTACCCGTACGTGTTGGCTGACCAGTCTACCTGCTCTAGGAATTCCAGTGGTTTCTCCGTTCCATCGACCTTGAACGACCATTCCCTTACTTGCTTTGCCACCTTTGCGTAGTCGGGTGGGCAGGTTGTTGGTGGCGGCGTATGGGCTGCTGATTTCAAATGTCCTGCGCGCCTTTCCTTGCTCGTGCTTCTCCGTCTTTCTTCTTCTTGCATGCTCTTGAAGTCTAGGCTTAATATCATTTCTTGTGCATTGGCGTCGTTGACTTTGAGGGCTGGTGTTGTTTTCACTGCATATTTTGTCTCCAGTTCTGCCAGCTTCTGGGCTAGTTCTGGGTCATCCATTGCCCGGTCCACTAGCTCCGACAGCGTTCTCCTCGAGCTGTCTACATTGCCGTCTAACCTTATGGCCAGTTTGCGAGCCACCTCCTCAAAGTCCTCCTTTTTGAGGTTATAGATCCATCCTTTCCCCATTTTGATTATTGTGTTACTTGATCAGGACAATCACGTTTGGGTGCCAGATGTAACGAACTGATCTTGTACGTTCCGCTCGCGACATAGTTGTGCGGCTAGCTCACTATTTTGTAGGTTCGTCCCACCAAATTTGTATGACGTGACCGCCCTTGACCAAATGTAAACACATATAACTTCGGGTATATTACTTCACTTTTATTCTTCGTATTTCACAATTCAATATTTGATTCTGTTGGTCCGCCTGTTGCGCGGCGTACCTCCTCGGTGCCGTACTTGGGTTGCTCCTGCGACAACACCTTTGACAATCCGCCGCCTGGTGCACGTCCGGCGATTGCCCGATTAACGCCTGGTTAGACGCCTGGTTAACGCCCGGTTAACGCCTGGTTAGATTCTCGGTTTTGTACGCCAAGATCAAACGCCAGGTTAAACGCCAGGTTAAACGCCAGGTTAACGCCAGGTTACACGCCAGGATATTCGCCGGATCACGCACTTCACTTTCCTTGCCAACACTCGCACTCCCTATCCGTTTGCTAATCACTGATCCGGGATCCTTCGCCGGTATCCTTGATCGTAGTCCTTGCACGCTCGTGTCCTTCGCCGACTGACTCGCGTACCCGCACTCGCTTTGACTCTCGCACTTGACTGTCCTGCTTGCAGCGCGCCTCCGCCTTATGTAGGCATTCCGTGTCCCGTTAGCCTCGCTGTCTCTGCCCCTGGGTCCAATGTCCACTGCGGTCACGCCACGGGGTCCAAAGTCCGCCGACATCACGCCACCGGGTTCAAGGTCCATCGAAGTCCCGTTATTTCACGGTGTCTCCTCTTCGCCATGTCCGTGGCTGTTGCTAGGCGCCCTACAACGGTACACCTCCTTCGTTGTTGCCAAGCGCATCTCCTACGCTGCCCCTTGTGAGGATTTCCAACTCCTCACATCTCCCCCTTTCTTCGGAAACGAACAACACGCAATGGCCTTCTACGATTTGACCGCAGTTGTTCCACGAATGACTCGTTCTACTTTTTTTGGTCTCCTGATCGACCTTTCCATGACAATAAAGATGAGCATGGCCTGGGTTATCTCAACGTCTGTGCCCAAAGACCGCAACGAATTGTACAGTGCGGAGGCATTATCAGTGAGGCTGCGCAACTGTGGGCCATTGGACTTGGCGGCAGTTATTATTTCTCGCTTAAAAAACTAACAACATATGTGGTTACAAAGGGCGTGAATGATTCAAGGCATTTAAGGGGCCTAGACTGCCTCTTCTCTACGCTTCTTCTCTAGCGATCTCAGCGTTCGCAGAACGCTCGCTGCAAATGCTGCAGTCGCCTCCCAGGCTCTCTGGCTCGACAGCATTAGGGGCACAAGGTTTTCAGATTCAAGCCTTGCTTCATATAACTCCTTCAGCGCTCGTCTCTAGTGGCTGAACCGGTGGCACTCAAACAGAATGTGTTGAGCGTCCTCCACAATCCCTCTTCCGCACTCTGGGCATCCGTCCTCCGTGTCATGACCGAAGCGCTTAAGATAGCTTCGGAAGCAGCCGTGCCCGCTCAGCATCTGCGTAAGGTAGAAGTCTACCTGACCATGCTTCCTGTTGACCCACAGCTTGATGCTGGGAACGAGCTTGTGGGTCCAGCGCCCTTTGTTCGAGCTGTCCCAGGCATCTTGCCAGTTGTCGACGCTCTGCTTTCTGGCACCAGTCTTTGCAAGGTCCTTGGCCCTCCTGTCTCCTTGGTTGCTCGGCAGCGTTGAGCGCAGCTCGTTGGCTTCCCGCACTAGTTCACCCCGGGGGATTTGACCCGCGATAACAAGCGCAGCATCGTCGGAGATGGTCCTGAAGGCGCACGCTATCCTGACCGCCTCGCATGTAGCTGCTTACTGCCGCAGCTTCTGCCCACACCGGTGCAGCGTAGAGCAGTTGCGACTTCACTACGCTCGCGAGTAGCTTCCTTTTGTCCTGCTTCGATCTCGTGGTCTCGCTTACCTTTTTGCCACTACCAACGCAACGTCGTCGGCGAAACCAACAATTTTGGTGTAGCTCGGCAGATGAAGCTTTAGAGCTTCGTCGTACATCGTGTTCCAGAGCAGAGGTCCCAATACAGAGCCCTACTGTGACCTCGTACGTTTTGGCGCCCTCCGAAGTGTCGACTACCAGCTCTCTCCTGCTGAGGTAGCTGTGCACCGTGTTCAGAAGGCACCCAGGGAGGTTGAAATTCCTCAGTGCCTCAAACGTTCTTCCCCAAACTGCTGTGTTGAAAGCATTCCGGATGTCGAAAGTGACCACGAGGCAATACTCTTTTGTGCCACCCTTCCACCTGGTGCTCGCGATGGCTTCCACGGCCATGTCGGTTACCCGCGATATCGCATCAAGTATGGACATTCCTTTCCGGAAACCGAGTTGGTTGGGTGAGAGTCCTCCAGCGCTTTCCAGAGTAGCGTTCAGCCTCATTGCTATCACCTTCTCGAAGACCTTGCCTATTGTATCCAGCAGGCAGATAGGTCTATACGAAGATGCTTCCCCCGCTGGCTTACCTGGCTTCGAAAGAAGCAGGAGTTTTTGGCGTTTCCACCGGTCGAGGAAGGTCCCTTCCAGCAGGCACTTGTTGTACAGGTCCGTTACCGCCTTTGTGTGAAGGAACAGCAGAAGCCTGGTTGCGCTGTTTGGGACCATGTCCGGCCCCGGTGCCTTTTTGTTTTTTAGGCTCCTTGCCACCGATAGGAGTTCTGGCTCCGTGACTGGGTTTACGTCTCTTCCCACTGGCCCAATCCAGCCGGGTCCGAAGGCGATCTGTTACCTGCATTCGTGCGCTTCACTACCGTCTTGTAGGCTCTTCCCCATGGGTCGTACTCCAATTCGTCGCAGAGCTTGAGGTAGCATTCCCTCTTGCTAATCCTTATCGCAAGTTTGAGCTCCTTTTTTGCGACCCCGAACCGCTCGTTGCAGGCGTCAAGATTTAGTGTGCCCCTCGCTCTTTGGACCAGCCTCCTTCCTCGGAGGCAAGTTCTCCGCAAGCTCGCAATCTCCTCGGTCCACCAGTACACTGGTTGGTGGTGTTTGCGAAATGTTTTCCGCTGCTGCATGCTGCGGTCGCAGGCCTCCTCCAATCTAGCTGCCAGCTTGTTTGCTGCTTCGTTAGCAGTGTCCCCTTCAGTGACCGCCAGGGCCTAGAGAGCACTGGCCAAGGTCTGTGCACTAAGAGTGTCCTGTCGGTAGGTCTTTTGATGACCGGGCGGTGGAGAATTTAGCCTTTTTGCTTCGCCCACTGTAACTAGGATGGCTTCGTGATCGGATGGCCGTGTATACCTCAGCGATTTTCCAGCGTGTGCTACGGGCTAGGGAGCTGCTCACGAACGTGAGGTTGATAACCGATCCGGCACCGGCTCTATTAAAGGTGTGCTGGGAGCCCTCGTTAAGCAGCACAATGTCCGACGATGCCACTGTTTCCAGGACGGTGCGTCCCCTGGCGTTTGTAGAGGCAGAGCCCCACTACTCAGCCCAGGCGTTGAAGTCCCCTCCAACCACCACATTGGTTCGTCCTCGGAGGTCGCTGCATAGGTCGTCCAAGACCCGACTGAAGGACTCCAGGGAGAATATTGGAGCCAGGTAGCAGCTGTACACCCCGAGACTTCTAATTTTTGCGCGAACAAACCCATTGGCCGCCTTAATGTCGCTGGATGGAGTACCCAATGTCGACTCTAACCACGAAACTTCCAGCAGCGGTGGCTGGATGGCAGCGACGTGGGGCAGGTGTATGTAGATGTGTGGATGGAGGACCCAATGACGACTCTAACGACGCGCGTAAAAAAAAAAAAAAACAAAAAACAAAACTTCCAGCAGCGGTTGTTGGATGGCAGCGACGGCGAGGCGCTGGTGTATGTAGGTGTGTGGATGGAGGACCCAGTGTCGACTCTAACCACGACGAGATGATCTCTGGGTACGCCGGCAGCGGGACGTGATTTTATGGCGATGCGCGAAGGTTTTTTCGGATTGGCGAAACCGTATATGCGCGTGCGAACTGGGAGCAAAGTTTAGTGGCGGAGAACATAAACTCAATAACCACAAATCAAATCCAAAACTAACACGGTCCTGTCACGGTCGCCAAAATGTTGAAACAAGAACTTTTTCTTGAGTTTAAAATAAGAAGTCAGGCGGTGCTAATGTTTAATGGTAAATTGGCTTTTTCTCGCTGCACTTAACTTCCTCGTGCGAAGGTTACAATTCAAGTATGTTCTTTTTGAAGTGAAACTTCTTTGAGCGCGTAATGGATTTTCGGGGACGGAGTAAAACCGATTCATGACTGTCACGAAAATGCTACATATTGCTGTCCAACGCTGACGAACGTTCTCTCTGTCCTCTTCTTTCCTCTTTTCGCTCTGAGCGCGCTCGCAAAAAGTTGAGAGAGTAAAAATCTAAAAAAAAAAAAAAAAGAGCTTGCTTGTGTGTTTTTGTTGTTATTTATTATCAGTTCGTTGTGCTCTGTTTTCTTTTGGTTAAAAGCGATAAAAATGGAGAAAAGTGAAATTGGTGTGTGCAAACTATTGTTTGGCAGAACTTGTAATGGAAGACAGCGAATAAAGTGAGTGAAGGACGACCAAGGAGAGGGAAATAAGGAGAGTAGGAAATCAAAACAAACAAACATTCACAGTCGCGCTCTCAGAACCAAATTATTAATTTATATGCAACCGACATACGATCATGAAATCGAACTTGAAATTCTGAAAAGTTATCAAGCTCAGATTTGGATTCGGATTCAGAATTGGATTTGGACGGAGTGCCAAAAAGACGGGGAAATGACTGATAGAGAGTTCCGATTCAACAGCTCACACATGCACACACACTTCCAGTCACACGAACACGCTAGCTAGACAGTCGAGGTCAATCTAATGGCCCTACATCCTCAAATTGACTTGTATTTATTATTCTTTGTCTGATCACGTTATAAATAAAAGTAGATAATAAAAGATTACTTTATATATACTTAAGTTAACAGCAAAATTAAAAATTAAATTTCAGATAATTTAGAGAGAAAGGAATACTGGAGTGAAACTTCTGTCGTGCGTAGGCTTGACACACCCCTTTTTTTCTATTTTTTCCTTTCTTCATCGCTCTCGTTCGTCTGTTCGAGTTGGCAATATCGCGGTAACAGAGAAGGAGGGACAATTTATGTTAACTTACAGTCAAAAGGCGCAGAGCTAAAATATGCCAATAATATAATTTCATGATATTCCAATAATTGGGTTTTTTACCCAACACAACTATTAAGGGGGGACATCTGAGTAACTGAAAAAAAAAATCTGATTTTCTGAAATTTTTTTTGGCCAAATGAAAAAGCCAAACGAAAATTTTTAAAGTAGGTTTTATAATATTAGGTGCGAAGTACAAAATAAAATTTTTTTGGAACAAATCAAAAACAAAATGGCGGCTGTACAGCATTTTCTCAAAACCACTTTTTTGAGGTGGCCGGAAACATAACTCTAACAAATCTTAACCGATCGATCTGATATTTTTACAGTATATTCAAAATACTTATGTCACACGTAGGATTTTTTCGATATTTTGATTTTTTGCAAAATGGTGAGTGATTGAAAAAAAAATTACAGTTTTCACGAATAAAAACGTCACAAAATTGTTAATAAAAAAAAAAGGAAGCAAAAAAAAAATACTACGTATGTCGATAGACATAGGTATGTGAATATACAGTCAAAATTTCAGATCGATCGGTTAAGATTTGTTCGAGTTATGTTTCCGGCCACCTCAAAAAAAGTAGTTTCGAGAAAAACGCGTTTAAACACAAAAGGTTCCATGGGATATACCTGTGAGGCATCGCCGCAGAATGGAAAATTTCGACACTTAGACACTTTTGCCGGACTCTATCTTTTGGTATGTAATTATTAAGACCATAAAGAATTATTTAAGCGAAAAAAAAATTTTTCGATTTTAAAAAAAATATTACTCATTCGAAACCGTTAGTCATTCTGTAATCAGTTCAATTAGAACACGCATATTGAAGCTCATATTATAAATTCAAACAAGAAAGAACGTTATAGTTGGGTTTCCCGACTATAAGATTTTCGATACTCATTGCCCGCTTTAAAAAAACGAAACAAGAAAAAACGCTAGAGTCGCTAGCCCTCTTTAAAAAAGTGTAGCCTGCTTTTAGGCACAATCAATTTTTAACGCACTTGTATACACAATTACTTAAAATGGCCAGATTTTCTAAATTTTTAGATAACTGTGTAGATATTTTCAACACAAATAACATTTATTAGGGCCTCTTTTCTCTAGCATTAAAAATGTAGGCACCACAGAGTTTCGCGGTTTGTGGAAGTTAAAAGGGGCGTGGGGTATATAGAAGTTTGTGTGCAAAATTTGGTGGCTCTAGCTCATATGGTTTCCGAGATCTCGATGGTTGTACGGACGGACGGACGGACAGACATTCGCAACGTTTACAGTATTTGCTTTCTCTTCGAGTATCGAAAATAAAAATAAGACTTAAAGTTAACCGCTTAAAAAAAATGTATAGGCTATAACCATACCATATTTTTATTTGCGATACTTGGAGAGTAAGGAAATACTATAAACGTTGAAATGTCTGTTTGTCTGTCCGTCTGTCCGCATAAAACATCGAGATCTCGGGAACTACAAGAGCTAGAACTACCAAATTTCGTACAAAAAATTTCTAGAAGCAAAGCGCAGATCAAGTTTATTTCAAAACCTGACAACGCCCCTTTTTACGCCCACAAACCGCGAAACTCTGTCGTGTCCACATTTTTAATGCTGGAGAAAAGGGGGCCAAAAATATGTTATTTGTATTGAAAACATTTGCCCAAATATCTAAAAATTTTGAAAATCTGGCCATTTTCAAGAAGTTGTGCGTTAAAAATTTTTGTTGCACTCGAAAGTAGGCAAAACTTTTTTTTGAAGAGGGCGTTAAAATTTTATTTCGCCCGAAAGTAGGCTACACTTTTTTGACCTTAGCGTTTTTTCTTCTTTTCTTTTTTCAAAGAGGGCAATGAGTATTGCAAATCTGATAGTCGGAAAACCCGACTCTAGCTTCTCTTTTATATTGCCTATATCTCACAACTACCGTCGTTTTACACAAATTTGGTCTTCTTACCTTCAGTTACCTTCAGCATTGCTTACTCAAAATAGATTAGAAAATTAGTTTAGTCTTAAAACCGAAATTAAATGAACACTTTAAAAAATATTTAGAAAAATATGTATTTTTTTTACTGTTGACTCTTTTACCTTGAAACATTTCCCTATTTTCTTCGAAACAAAATCAACTTGAGAATTGGTTACAAGTTTTTGAGTTTTTTGGTTCAAAACAAAAATACTCTTAAAATAACAAGTTTTTTGAAAGTAATTCAGGAACGCTTTATTGGAAATTTGTTCAAGTCAGCCACCCAAAATAATAGTCTACAAAAAGCGGTTTAGAAGCGGACCTTAATAAAACCGAAATTTGTAGTTAAGTTGCTTATGAGTTTCTATGATTTAAGAAAATAAAACCATGCAGAAATATTTGTATATAAGCTTTTAAGCTCATTGCCCCGGTAGACTTTTTTATGGACTTACCTATATACTTTTATTAGTAATGCAAAATGAACCCCCATGAAAGCTTCATATGTATAATAAAGGGGTGGAAAGTATCTGAAGCTTGGACAACAACCAACGGCTTCGAAAGCTTTCGTGCTGTATTTAGAAGATAGTTAGTGTTATTTTGACAGATTTTTTTACAGTTTCAGTGCAACACTCTACTTTGTGTTAAGGGAACAGCTCTCGCCTGTAAATAAAAAAAAGGAAATTAGTTAAGTGAAAATAATATTTTAATTTAAAAAGCTCGGGTACAAAAAAAACAAAATGTTATGAATGCAAACAACAGTATAAAAAGCAACAATAGATAAATGGTAAATAATAAACAAGATTTTTAATCAATAATGCAATATAAAAAAAATTGTGCATCCAATTAACGGCTTTAGGATTGTCAATAATTAAGTACGGCGAATTATTTGAGTACTGGTATAATGCGGAATAGTTTCAATTCAAAGTTTAGCCGGACATCAAACAGTTAAGCAACAAAAAGGAAGGACGCATAAAGGTAAGTTTATTTTTTGTATGGTAGTGGACTCAACTGCTACAAAGGAACAAGAGCGCTATAAGGCACTTCATTGAAACGATTGTGGCCCTGAATCCACCCTCAACTAAATATACACACATATTTATATATGTTTAAAATTAGTTGATTTAGCTATGCACATTTATACATCACAAGCGCAAAAATAAATAGTTTAGTAAAATACATACATTTTATATTTTAAAATTATTGTGAATGGACATACACATATACACATGCATGTTCTTATTAACCTGTTGAAAAAAGGTATCAATACACAAAAGATGACGAACGAAATTTAAGTCTGCTTATAATATTTTAGTTTTGGGTGTGGTTTAACAAAAATACTTTTAAAAAAATAGGTAAAATTTTGTGTTAAATATTAAAACGCAAGCCAAACAGAACTCCGGCACGCAAGTTTCGGAAAATGTAATATTTTTTAAGAATGCTACCATATTTGGTTGGTTTTATTCCAAATTCTTACGCCCATACGTGACGTTCAAATGTGGGTAAAGGGGATTTTATATGGGGGCGTTAAGTACCCGCTTCTTCGTGTTCAATCAGAATACATGAACATATGTACAACGTATGAACAAATATGTAAGTACATATTTAATCGAAACGGCCAGACCTGTCACGGAAAACACTTCTTATTGACTTCTAGAAATTAAAAACACTACCAGAAGTCACTTCGCCGATACTTCCAGAAGTTACAAAAAAATTTCTTTCAGAAGTCACTAAAAAGAGTCTTGTGGAAAAATCAGAGACAAATGGCACAGTAAAATTAAATAAGTTCATATTTAAAAATCGCTTTTTATTATCAAAAATGAGCATATTTAAAATAATTATATCACAGGTTATTTTAAATATAAAACATAATAGAATGACTATTAAAGACGAAAATATTAAAATTCAAGATATTTTTTAATTTAAAATAAAGGTTTTCATACTAAATAAACTTTTGAATATGTGTCTTTTTGTTTTAATTATAAATCAGTTTGAATCAGACTATCAGATTTGCGGTACTCATTGCCCTCTTTAAAAAAACAAAACAAGAAAAAACGCTAAAGTAGCATGCTTTAAAGCGCAATACATTTTTGACGCACTTGGCAAGGTTTAACCAACATTTAAAAATATCTGTGTAGAAAATTTCAATACATACAACATTTGTTAAGGCCACATTACTTTAGCATTAAAAATGTGGGCTCCACAGAGTTTCGCGGTTTGTGGGAGTTAAAAGGGGCGTGGTCGGGTTTTGAAAAAAACTTAATTTGCGTGGCAGATATAGAAGTCTGCGTGCTAAATTTGGTGGCTCCAGTTCTTATGGTTTCCAAATTCTCGACGTTCGTACGGAGGGACGGACAGACAGACATTTGCAACTTTCGCAATATTTGCTTACTCTTCAAGTATCGCAAATAAATAGTCAACGTATATAAATACACAAACATTACTTAACTTATTAAACTTAACTTAACTTAAATTGATCTGATAGGATGGTTTGAAGAGTTTTCATTTTATTTTGGACAGATGTGTGCCAGCACATCAATTCGGTATTTTCAAAACTGTTTTAACGATATCTTTGACAATATATGTATATGGGCTAATCCTGCGTTGCGGACGTTACATTTGTACGCAAATTTGATTGTTAAAATTGACACAGCTGCCGTTGACGTGGGTATATTTTCATGAAATATTTGCCATATGCAGTTTCTTGAGTGCACTTTTAAACTTATTTAAAAACAAGAGGTTAACTGTTTTTGAAAGAAAATTATTCTTGCTCAAAGTTCCGTTGCGGACGTTACAAAAAATGGAAGTAAAATTTGAGGTTTGTGTGCATTTCCACATTTATTAGGGAATTAAGAATAGTTAACCAAAAAAGTAAGTAATGACCATATCAATGCAGCTTCAAAAAGAAAGATAGCTAGTTCAGTAAATAAAAATAATCTTAATTTAAATTTGTTGCGGACGTTACACTTCTTCCACCAAGCTAAATTAGGTGGTTATCTATACTTTAAGCCACGATTTGATAGTTTTTTTGACTTGAAAAAATAGTTCAACATGTAGTTTGTGAACAAAATGTTATCATACATTGTCATTCTAATAGGAGAAAATGACAAATGAAAAGAGGTCTAAAAAACAGACAAAAATACCAAAAAAAATATACTTTTTGCTAATATTAATTAGTTGTACAAAAATAATATTAAATTTTGTTGTCCATTGCTTAGACAAGTTTAGTTCCTATAGTTTAGAAAATAAATGTTGTTAAAAAACCATACAGAAATATGTTTTTATTTGCTTTTTTCGCTGGCTGGTTTATTGCTGCATTAGCAATAAACCCTTAACATTAACCCACATACGATCTTAAATTATAGTTTTTAGTTTATATTAATTAATAAATAAATTAATTAATGCAAAAAAGGGGGTCATAAAATGCAATGGAAACAGCGGCATATGTACATACATTCTTGTATTCTTAATGCTATGCTGTACTACACACATACATACATATGAATATGCGCTCTTTTTACTTACTTTTTTTAAGCACTTAATATAGGCGTCTTGGTGTTTGTTTTTTAAATGGGATAGTAGATTTGAGCTATTGCCACTTGTTTTTATGTTTCGATCACAAGTCGCTTAAAAATATCAAAAAAATCTGCAAAAAAAATTGATGATACCTGATATTTATTCAAAAAAAAGATCACTATAAAAATATTTATTTTTTCGTAAAAAATATCGGTATATTGTTATTTTCATATATTTTTGACATCCCTAGTTTCAAAATTCTCGGATTAGCCCATATACAATATAAACACAAATGTAAATACATATATAAACAAAATAATTAGTATTTAATATTTAATAATGTATATAAAGCTAAAACAATGAATTTGTGTACGACTTCGGTTGCGTGTTGACGTGTTTTCCGTAACGCTCCGGAAAAAAACTAATCACCTTGCGTTCCGCGATGCCAATCGCATATCGTAGATTAAAATTTGTAAAAATGAGTAAGAACGTGGAACAGCGCACTAAACGACAAAAACAACAAGACAAAGCCCGTGCAAAAACAATCAGAGAGCAACCACACGTCGTCGCTCTTTGCTCTTAACAACGCCTTTTATTCGGTCACGAGTATTTCTCCCGAACCGAAAGTGCAAAAAAGTTACTGACCGCCGAAAACCAGAGAGCTCGTTCTTGCTCTCCCGCCCTGCTCTCCACCGCTCAAACGCCATGGAGTGAGCAGGGCGACGGCAATAAACCCAAAATAAACCGTTCCAACAAAGGCCCTGAAAAACCAGGGCCATTAGATGAAAACACATATTCATTTAATACTGGCGGAGCCTGAAACAAACCAGTCTGAACAATTAGGCCCAAGGAAACTAAAGCCTCCACCTACTTTATTCGGGAGAAGATCTCGAATGCTCTACTCAACAAAAATTAGTTTGTTGGAAAAGATTACTTTTATTTTATTCCGACTTTGAAAGGGAATACTACTATGAAGATCACTTAGCAACAAAACATGGTGAAGTTTATGTCCTTCATAAAAACCACCATGAAAATCGTAATGCAAAACCAAAATATCTTGCAACAAATGCTTGCATCTCAGCAGTCCAAATAAACCATGCCTAGCCTCCGAAGAACTCCGTTGCCGTCAATTCGAATTGAAACTGAGACGGAGCCAATTCAGTTTTCACCATAAGAAGCTGCAAAAGTCATCAGCAAGCAGTTGAAACCAAAAAAGGCCCCAGGCGGTGATCTTATAGCTCCAAAAATGTAATTGATTTCCTAAGCTGTGCAGTTGAGGTCATTTGTAAACTCTTCAACGGGATTACATGGCTTGGCTACTTCCCAAAAACATGATCCCAAAGCCAGGAAAAGATCACACAATACTAGCTTCGTACAGACCGATAAGTTTACTCTCGTTTCTGTCAAAACTGCTCGAAAAAATTCCTTTTGACGCGCATAACCCCATATCTGAATGAGCAATGTTATTCCGGCACATTTGGCTTTCGAGAAAGCCAAGGAACAACAGAGCAAGTGAACAGATTAACAACAGATATACGCACTGCATTCAAATTTCGGGAATACTGAGTGCGGTATTCCTTGACGTTGCATAGATGGATAGAATCAGAACGATTTTGCCCGAAAACACTCACAAGATACTTGAATCGTACCTTTACAACAGAGCCTTCGCCGTTAGATGCAACTCTTTAGCATCTGACGGTTACACTATAGAGGCTGGAGTTCCCCAAGGTAGCACCCTTGGTTCAACTCTATTAGTTTTTTACACCGCAGGTATTCCCACGAATGAGCGGTTAACTACTTCTACATTCGCAGACGATACCGCGATCATAGGTCGATCCAAATGCCCAAATCAGCTAAGCATTGCTAGCTGATCATCTCGTGGTAATGGAGAGGTGGTTATCAGACTGACGTATAAAAACAAATGCGCAAAAGTGTAAACACATAACGTTTACTCTTAACAGACAAACGTGTCCCCCGCTAACTCTGAATAACACGCCACTTCCACAAGCTGACGATGTAACCTTGGCGTCCACCTAGACAGGAGACTTACATGGCGGAGACAAATCGAAGCTAAGAAAATTCAACTAAAACTAAAATCCAATAGCCTCCATTGGCTTATTAGCGCTAGCTGCCCCCACTGCCTGGACCTAAGCCAGTCTGGACTTACGGCTCCCAGTTGTACGGAAACGCGAGCAGCAGCAATGTCGACATTGTTCAGCGAGCACAATCAAAAATCCTGAGCACTATCACCGGGTGCTTAGCCAGGGTTCCCAAACGGACCCGCTTACAACGCAATGACCTTCCTATATACTTATTGCTAGTCTCAATCAAGAGAAGATTCAATAAATAAATTGCAAGTGTAAAAAAAAATAAAGCCGTTAGTCAGTAGTGGGATTTCAACCCGCACTATGTATAAGTACACCAGTCTATTATTGCATGTTTTATGAACAAATAAAGGCGAGTGCGAGGAGGGCAGCATGCTCGAAACACAAAAAAAAACTGATCTTCTCGGAACTAAGCGTCTTACTATGCCCAAAGTTCTTAGAACTTGACAACCAAGACGTTCACAAATCTTTCTCGAAGCTGCGCAAAGCACATATGTATATTCGGAGTTTTGCTGGCTGCCAAAATAACCCGATATGGTGCGGAGGTTAGGAGTCACACGTAAAACTCTGTGGGTCCCCGGTTTAAATCAAATGGTATGTAAGATTTTATATATGGTATAAATGTCGTTTAATATTAAGAAATTCTCATTCCTTTTTCGTTTAATTAAAAAATAAACCATAAACGGCCTCTAAGAAAACATAAAACAGTTTACAAAAACAAAACACATGCTTTGCGGATTCCTTTACTATCACCTCTTTAACATCTAGAAGTGCTTCGGTAGAGAGTTTTTTCTAATAGATTTTTGTTCTCTTTACTCCTAGAGTAAAAGACAATTCTGTGAACGTTGAAAATGTTTGCCTGTCCGTCCGTCCGTCCGTCACTCCGCACGAACGTCGAGATCTCCGGAACTATAGAGCTACACCCACCATATTGTGCACACACTTCTATAAACCCCACGCAGATTAGGTTTCTTTAAAACTTGGCCACGATCCTTTTAACGCCCCCAAACCGCGAAAATCTGTGGCGATCTATGCACTGTCTAACTATATACCAAACCACTTTTGAGTCGAACAAATAATAAAGAACTTATAAATCAATTTACGTGGCCGCAGATATAATTTAATACATATTCTACATACATATGATTGCGTTTGTAAGCTACATTTGTATTTATGTCAAACTGTAGTGGCGTATTTTTGTTTACAGGTGGCGGGAGCCAGTATAAAAAAACAGGTAAGGAGTTATTCAGCTCGGTTCCATTTTTCACTTCCGAAAGATTCACACGGAATCGAATTTCCAGACGTGTTCTAATATATTAACTTCGAAAAAATCCTCATGGAAATAAATTTCCCTCCGTTAAATCTCTGTTAACTTCCGCGCAAAACCTCACGGAAACTTTTCGCCAGGCATTTGGCTGAAGGACTCAGATCCCGAAGCACAGAAATTAATTGGCCCGCTGGTGCTCATCAGATATAGGCATTTATTGCATACTAATTTAAGGCATAAATAAGAAGGAACTAGCATTGGCGGCCAAAACTACAATTATTTTAAATAATTGTTTATTCTGTCAGCTGTTCTGGTGGCAGCGTTGTGAAATTTTCACAAGTAGTGTTAAGGGACAGATTTGCCGAAGGCGATAAGCAAAGTTCCAACGCAACACGTTTTGCACAATTATTTCATTAAATCAAGCTGTAATTTAAGCAAAAACATTTTTAAACAAAACTTAGATTTTGTGAGGCACACCAAGGCAGAGTTGGTTTATTTAATGACTTCTACCTGCGACTTTAATGTTATAATATTGGTTGAGACTTGGCTCAATTCCACCATTTTTAAGGACGAGTTTTTTCTATCTGAAAGTATTATTCTCTCTGGATACCGATCATATAGCAGGTTTCCCACCATTCAAATTAAATTCCCACCAATGGTCATTTACCACATGAGATCCTATTAGTTGGTGATTTGTTCAGTATGGGCCTAACCCATATAAATACAATCCTTATCAGTTTAAATGATTACTGGATCTAGTTTTTGTTAATTCAGAAATCAATTATTCTATTGGCCTATGCAAATTAGACATATACGCCGCCGAGCCACGCCGCCGCCGAGTCACGTAAATACCGGCGCGGCGGCGGCGATCGGCGTCATACAAACTTTTTATTCACTTTATAAATAAAAAGGTTAATATTAATATATCCTAAAAAATTTTCGACAATAATCGTTTAAAGTTATAGATTAAATGTCATATCTCTTATCTCCTTACATGTGTCCCGTCTCTAAACATTAAACAGTTGAGACTCACACTTTTTAGTTCAGTTGCAAGTGCGTAAATAATTTCATAAAGTAAGTTCTAAAATTTTAAAGAAAATAATGTCTAAAATTTCGAAAAAATTACCTTAAATGATGAACCTCTCAAATTTGTTTTAGAGAAAAATTCCCAATAGATTTCTTTGAATCTCAAAACTGAAATTATTTAAGTCAAGAAAAGACTGTTATTTTTTTAAAATTTGTATTCAATAGTGTAAGCAGTTTTGAACAAAAAGTTACTTAAGCCGTGAAAAGACTGGAAACTGCAATTAATCAAGTCAAGAAAATACTGTTATGTTATTTAATTTTATTTTAATGTGTTATTTCGCGAAGAAAATATATTTTACTTATTATTAAAGGAATGTAGGAGCGCTTGTCGCTGCACTATGGGGAAAATGACCACTTTATCTGGCATTTATTATTATGAGTGAACCAAAAGAGATTTTTTACTGCGGTTTTTTTTATTATGTTGTTATAGACTATAAGAACCTATTTTAGAAAAATGGGCGTGTCAACGCCCCTTCCGCCCAAAAAATAAAAAAAATAGCATTTTACCAGCATTTTAAGAAGTAAACTTTTCAAATGTGATCCCACATACACATAAACGAGTTTCGCCACGCCCCTTTCCGCCCCCAAAATTATAAAAAAAAAATTTTTTTTTTTTTTTCTATTGCTGCTTGAACTAGCAAGAAAACCCTATCACCTTGGGAGTTTGGCAGTTCCGCTGCATCCAGTCCTTAAACTCTTTAGCCTTTCGATCCAAATAAATGAAGTGGCCATCCAACCAGTCTTTTACTTTTTTTTAAAGGCAAAGTTGTTGTACCGTTTAACCATTGCGAATGTCTTCATTCAAAGTTCATGTAAGTGCTTTTACATTTTAGCCAATTATTATGAAAGTTGTTCCAAAAATGTATGGTTTTTTAATTTTAAAATGTTTTTATTAACATTATTGCATGTGTGCAGTTCAAAATTCCTTTTAACTGTCTTTCCTCGTTCGTTCCGGCCCCTCTCGCTATTTCACACAACAAATAAATCTGCGTTGGAAAAATTGAGGTTACCTAACAAAAATGCAAATTCCGTAAAAATATGGAAAAATATGACATTAGTACCAATTCCTGTTAACTCAGAATTGACAACGCTACAACAAACACTTGGACTAACACTTAAACAATTCTAAACTCTCTTACATAATCCTTTCCAAAGTTGAAATTTGTTTCTAAAAATTCAGCTAAGGAAGCTCTTAGAAAACTACAAAATATTAGTATACACAAGCACGATTTTAACGATTTATTACATTTAACACACAGTGCAAACCTGAGAGATCAGCATTCATGTTTTGGTTTTCCTCTAATTGTTGTTCTATCATTAAATATTGAAATCAAAACTCAGTGTACAAATTCACACAACTTAGCCGCACGTGCTTTCGATTGCAACAGCTGACTTAACAGCCGTTTTTCTAACAGGGGACTGTTAAATTTAACATTTTGAGTTTGGGGCATAACAGTCTGATGTTTTCTTAATGCGTTAAAAGTAAAATTGTCGTAATTAGAAAACTTTTAAAAAACATGCAAATGCCAGATAAAGTGGTTATTTTCCCCATAGTGCGCTGGCTTAAATACATTTTCAAAACAAATAAAAATAATCAAAATGCCTAAAAGCAGGCAATAGTTTTCTTGGATATACACTTATCAGTGGCTGTGTAACCGTGCACAAAGTTAATTAGGCTGATTAAACCATGCACAAGATAATTAGGGTCCGCTGCTGCATAACTTTGGTTATCAAATTAGCAAAGTTTATAATGAATATAATTATATTTAGTTGTGGAAGAAATAAAAATTCACATGTTATTTAAGGAGAAAATTTTGAATATTTAAAATTACAAAAAGAATAATTTAATTTTTTTTGTTTAGAAATATTTAAAATTAATACTGGAAAAGAAAAATTACTAGATGTTAGCAGAGTTTAGACCCGCAGGGATGATATCCTTTTTCCAGTGCCAAATGTCACAGTGACTTTGGAGGCCCTTGCGGCCTGCGGAAATAGGCCTACAAGCGTGATCAAAACCATAAGCTCGGTCTATTTGCCGATTGACTCTTGAGGTGACCAGTTCACTTTATCTTCACGCCAAGTTCTTTTCTTAACCTCACGGGGACAAGCCGACGCAAGGCTGGTCCACCGAATTAAAAACCACAAACAACAACGATTTTCTTCGCAGTTCTGGGTAAATATTAACCTGCAATCAATGGCAGACCCGAATTTTGGGTAATTTGGCAATTTGGTAATTTGGCCACTGCCTCTTTCGCCGCAAGATTTCTATTTTTGCGAGAGCCAAAAGTTTGCGAGTGCAGAGCTGCGGAGAGGTGTGGGGCGTAAGCCCTAAAACCTACACATTTTTCTTCAGTCTCCCAAAATCCAGTGAGATAAGGGGAGCTACGATCCAGTTGGACATAGGCAGTGCTTAACAGTAGCAGCTTCATCGACCTATAAATCCGTAAAAGGGAAAGCAATCGTGCTCCTAGGATGACCCCGTAGGCGGAAAAGTGCGGAAAAATCCGAAAATAACCCCTTGACCCCCTCGAGCTCGTGCATAACCTATCTCGTGTTAACCTCATCGAGCTCGTGCGTAACCCCCAAATGGTGTAAATTGGCAGAAGAAATAACCGAGGGCCTCGGCATGCCTTAAAAGAGGTTAAACTCGAAGGAAAACCCGATCGAGTTACATTTTTTTGTTTATTGTTTTTTTTTTAATATTATTAGCTGAAAATCATGAAGGCATAATCTCTAACGAAAAATCAGTGAGAAAATCCAAATATGTGAGAGAATGGTGATGTGAACAATAATATGAAAAGAAAAGAAATATGAAAAATGAAGAAAATAATGCCAAAAAAGTATAAATAACCAAATGGGCCAACTGAAAATATAATAAAATTATTTTGGCGAAAATAAAAGTGGTGTGTTGCTTGCGTTACAAAAGAAAAACATACATAAAACCTAATTAATGTACGCAAGACAACAAACAAATATAATGCAAAGTAAAGCAAAGTAAAACGAGAAAAGGTGTAATATCTAATAACAATTAAAAGTGATCTAAAAGCTCTTATATAGGTTTTTATGACCCCTCCCTGCAGAATCGCCGAAAGCGCTTTCGACCGACTGGAAATGGAGCGGTAAGTTTACCCAAACCTTTTGTTGTTTTTAGATCTACACATGCAAGAAGTAATGTAAAGTAAAATTAAAGCCAAATAAAAGCAATTTTGTGCCTAAACGGCGATGATTTAAACTAACAGCAAACACAATAAAAGAGAATTTATATGGCTAACGTAAACCACTTCTGTTCGCGCCTGAACAAAAATAATGCCCGAATTTAAATATACCCTATTTTATTATACTATATTATATATTAAATATATTATTATTATTATCATACCTTAAAAGTACCTATCATATTATCTTCCCACAGCGCCATTCTCACGATTATTCTCACTATGATAAATATTTTTCTTAATTAAATAAAATTAAACCTTTACATGCCTAAATTAAAATATTATTTGCTAAAAGTATTAGAAACTAAATATACCCAGACTCACATGGAGTGTAGTTATTATTATTATTATTTTTAAATAAATATTGTGAATTTAAAATGAATAACTGCTAGGCGTTTACATAATGGGGTCATGCAGATCGGAAATATGGTAGGGTATTAAGAAACTGACTTGAACAAGGGACCATTATAACAAAATATTTTTATAAAGCGGAGAAAATGGTCATGGTTGGGAGGGCTATTATACGTTGCTGTAACAACAACAACAGCAGCAACATTCAAGTCAACATGTTTTAGTGTATTTGTTTTCTTCTGTCGATCGTTTGGTAACCTTTTCTTATCTTATTTTAATGAGAGTTTGCGAATCCCTTTTTAATCCCGATGCACGCGAGATCAAATAATGTTTTGTATGCAAAGCCAGCAACTGCGAGTAGTACACATAGAGAAAAACCCCCCCATTGACCCGAATGAGCAGAGCCGGTAGCAACGCGTGCTGTGCTACCTCGTAACGACCATCAGCTGGCCACGATAGGATACCCTGGTATTTTATTTAACCGTGATATGCTACAATAAATATTATTTGTGGCGCCCAACGTGGGGCCATAACCGGCAAGCCGATTAATTCATGCTTATAGGCCATCTCCATCTAACGATTTGTAAATTTTACCTCAAATTTAGGCCACCCTTCCCTCACACACTCTTATCAAAAATTCTTACTATCTTTCTCAAATTTAATTGCATTCGTCAAGCCTAGTATTTTTGGGTTTAGATTAGCGGACGTTTTCCAAGTAAACACGCCTCGACCCATCAAAAATGCTAGGGTATTTGTATTTCAGTTGAGATGTCTTGCACGGTTGACTATAGTGTCTTGACTTAGTGAAAGCCTTTTCCCGTGCTTAAGTTTTCTCGACAGTTATACCCTTCCTATTATCTAGCTATTGAAATCGGTAAATTTCAAAAATAATTTCCGCATCTAGCTAGATATTGTTTTTTTTCTTTTCTTTTATTTAGCTATTGACTTCGGTTAATTTTAAAATAATTGCCGCATCTAGCTAAATTATCTTTCTAATTATTTTCTAAATTCCTTTTTATTTGGCTATTGACTTCGGTTAATTTAAAAATAATTGCCGCATCTAGCTAAATTATCTTTCTAACTATTTTCTAAATTCCTTTTTATTTAGCTATTGACTTCGGTTAATTTTAAAATAATTGCCGCATCTAGCTAAATTATATTTCTTATTATTTTCTAAATTTCTTTTATTTAGCTATTGACATCGGTTAGTTTCAAAATAATTGCCGCATCTAGCTAAATTTCTGTCTTTCTTGTTGTTTTCTAAATTTCCTTTATTGAGCTTTAATAAAATCTAGCTAAATTATCTATCTTTCTATTCTTTTATTTTATTTAGCTATCGACATCGGTTAGTTTCAAAATAATTACCGCATCTAGCTAAATTGTGTGTTTTTCTGGTTATTGTTGAATGCGTATATGAAACTCACTCGTGGTGCATTACTACTAGAGATCTCTATACAAAATTCAGAACAATACCAATTCCTCGTCCATAACTAAAACGTATTTTACCTTTCCGGAAATAAGTGATAGCATGACCCTAATAATTTTGATATTATAATTCACCACTTCGATTTAATTTTTTTTGGGAAATCTTAATATTTTTTATTTTATTATAATTCAATAACCATCATAAACATATTTATAAAACAATGCCTTTGACTCGCAGTCCAGAACACTTACGTGGAGAGGAAAGAGCTGTACATTGTTATATTTGCACAAATGAGATTGAGTATACGACGCAGCTGCTAACAACAGATTGTGAACATACCTTTCACCTGGCGTGTTTTAACGCCATAGCCCGTACACACTGTCCCGTCTGCAAAGCTCTGATCGAACCACCTGAAGCATTAGACAACACCCAGGTAGAACAAGCAACAGGTTCTCAAAATTTGAACAGGCAGTCAGACGCTAATACCTCAGAAATGGACTTACAGGACGAGGATCCAAATATAAGCAAGTTAGTACAGGCTATAACAAATGCAATGGGAGCCGCTGCCAGTAAGCAATCAGAAGTTCTAACGAGGGCAATAGAGACAGGCTTCCAAAGAATGTCATTTCAGGGGCCAGCAGCGACCAGTGGAATTAATAACGGAACCCAAGTTCCTCCACTAAATCCCACAAATGTAGGAGGCAATGTGAACAGATTGATTAGTTCTCAGTCAGAGGTACCCGACCTAAATCCAGGCCGTATTATTCAAATAATGACCAATTGGAAGTTGCGTTACACTGGCAAAGGTGCCTTATCAGTAGATGACTTTATTTACCGGGCCGAAGCCTTGACCAGGCAGACACTAGCAGGAAGATCCGATTTGTTGGCTCAATATGCAAGCAACTTGTTCGAAGGCGGTGCAGCCGAGTGGTTTTGGAGATACCACAAGTCAGTAGAATCCATAGTTTGGGTAGATTTGTGTCAGGCTCTGAGGACCCAGTTCAAAGATGCGCGTACAGATAGGGATATTCAGGCCACTATTGATCAGCGCAAGCAGAAACCCAACGAATCTTTTGATGAATATTATCAGGTTATAGCTGCTATGGCAGACCACTTGTCTCAGCCAATGTCAGACTTCTATATGCTAGGGGTGTTGAGGTCCAACCTTTTAACAGAAATACAACATGAGGTGCTTCATGTATCGATTAAAAGCGTGGCTGATCTACGCCAAGCCGTGCGAAGGCATGAGATTTTTAAGCAGAATGTGTCCAAGCCCCATAATACCTTTACCCGACCTTTGCAAAAACGACAGGTAAATTCCATGCTAAAGACCTGAAACAATAGCGTTAGAAAACTCTCAGCTCCAAGCGTGGATCGCGCTTTCCAGGGTTTTTTCTTTCCCTTGTAAGCTTGATCTTGGTGGGGGGTTTTGTAGGAGCGCTTGTCGCTGGCTTAAATACATTTTCAAAACAAATAAAAATAATCAAAATGCCTAAAAGCAGGCAATAGTTTTCTATTAGTGTCCGTCTGCTGCATAACTTTGGTTATCGAATTAGCAAAGTTTATAATGAATATAATTATATTTAGTTGTGGAAGAAATAAAAATTCACATGTTATTTAAGGAGAAAATTTTGAATATTTAAAATTACAAAAAGAATAATTTAATTTTTTTTTGTTTAGAAATATTTAAAATTAATACTGGAAAGGGAAAAATTACTAGATGTTAGCAGAGTTTAGACCCGCAGGGATGATATCCTTTTTCCAGTGCCAAATGTCACAGTGACTTTGGAGACCCTTGCGGCCTGCGGAAATAGGCCTACAAGCGTGATCAAAACCATAAGCTCGGTCTATTTGCCGATTGACTCTTGAGGTGACCAGTTCACTTTATCTTCACGCCAAGTTCTTTTCTTAACCTCACGGGGACAAGCCGACGCAAGGCTGGTCCACCGAATTAAAAACCACAAACAACAACGATTTTCTTCGCAGTTCTGGGTAAATATTAACCTGCAATCAATGGCAGACCCGAATTTTGGGTAATTTGGCAATATTTCTTGCAGGCCAACTTCCGAAGTCCCACTGCCTCTTTCGCCGCAAGATTTCTATTTTTGCGAGAGCCAAAAGCTTGCGAGTGCAGAGCTGCGGAGAGGTGTGGGGCGTAAGCCCTAAAACCTACACATTTTTCTTCAGTCTCCCAAAATCCAGTGAGATAAGGGAAGCTACGATCCAGTTGGACATAGGCAGTGCTTAACAGTAGCAGCTTCACCGACATATAAATCCGTAAAAGGGAAAGCAATCGTGCTCCTAGGATGACCCCGTAGGCGGAAAAGTGCGGGAAAATCCGAAAATAACCCCTTGAAATAACCTATCTCGTGTTAACCCCATTGAGCTCGTGCATAACCCCCAAATGGGCCTCGGCATGCCTTAAAAGAGGTTAAACTCGAAGGAAAACCCGATCGAGTTACATTTTTTTTATTTTGTTTTTTTTTAAATATTATTAGCTGAAAATCATGAAGGCATAATCTCTAACGAAAAATCAGTGAGAAAATCCAAATATGTGAGAGAATGGTGATGTGAACAATAATATGAAAAGAAAAGAAATATGAAAAATGAAGAAAATAATGCCAAAAAAGTATAAATAACCAAATGGGCCAACTGAAAATATAATAAAATTATTTTGGCGAAAATAAAAGTGGTGTGTTGCTTGCGTTACAAAAGAAAAACATACATAAAACCTAATTAATGTACGCAAGACAACAAACAAATATAATGCAAAGTAAAGCAAAGTAAAACGAGAAAAGGTGTAATATCCAATAACAATTAAAAGTGATCTAAAAGCTCTTATATAGGTTTTTATGACCCCTCCCTGCAGAATCGCCGAAAGCGCTTTCGACCGACTGGAAATGGAGCGGTAAGTTTACCCAAACCTTTTGTTGTTTTTAGATCTACACATGCAAGAAGTAATGTAAAGTAAAATTAAAGCCAAATAAAAGCAATTTTGTGCCTAAACGGCGATGATTTAAACTAACAGCAAACACAATAAAAGAGAATTTATATGGCTAACGTAAACCACTTCTGTTCGCGCCTGAACAAAAATAATGCCCGAATTTAAATATACCCTATTTTATTATACTATATTATATATTAAATATATTATTATTATTATCATACCTTAAAAGTACCTATCATATTATCTTCCCACAGCGCCATTCTCACGATTATTCTCACTATGATAAATATTTTTCTTAATTAAATAAAATTAAACCTTTACATGCCTAAATTAAAATATTATTTGCTAAAAGTATTAGAAACAAAATATATCAAGACTCACATGGAGTGTAGTTATTATTATTATTTTTAAATAAAAATTGTGAATTTAAAATGAATAACTGCTAGGCGTTTACATAATGGGGTCATGCAGATCGGAAATATGGTAGGGTATTAAGAAACCGACTTGAACAAGGGACCATTATAACAAAATATTTTTATAAAGCGGAGAAAATGGTCATGGTTGGGAGGGCTATTATACGTTGCTGTAACAACAACAACAGCAGCAACATTCAAGTCAACATGTTTTAGTGTATTTGTTTTCTTCTGTCGATCGTTTGGTAACCTTTTCTTATCTTATTTTAATGAGAGTTTGCGAATCCCTTTTTAATCCCGATGCACGCGAGATCAAATAATGTTTTGTATGCAAAGCCAGCAACTGCGAGTAGTACACATAGAGAAAAACCCCCCCCATTGACCCGAATGAGCAGAGCCGGTAGCAACGCGTGCTGTGCTACCTCGTAACGACCATCAGCTGGCCACGATAGGATACCCTGGTATTTTATTTAACCGTGATATGCTACAGGAATACAAAAAAATCTGTTTACTAAATGCTTACGCCGCCAGCCCCCGACAATTTCAACGGCGGCGTAGTCGCCGCCGCCGCTGGTTCTTTTTAACAGCTACGCCGCCGCCGCTGGGTAATTTAGAACTCTACGCCGCCGCCGAAGCTGAAGCCATCGGCGTAAGCCTCTAATGCAAATGTCCCGTTTCGAAATGCGATGTTTATCATATGCCATTGCTACTATTTACAATATTATACTTTGTGCATGAAATACCTGAAGTTCCATTTTACACATTCAATGAAAATAATCTAGTCGCTGTTCGTAATGATTTCTTAGTTGTTAATTGGTCTTTAGTTTTGTCGCATGCTAGTGTTGATGATTGCTATTTTAACTTTCTTTATATAATTTCTTATATTATCAAAAGGAATTTTCCTCTGAAGGTACGAAGTCCATATAGACTGCCATCGTACACTAGTGGTCTAAAGAAATAAAAAAAGCCTTCGTAAAAAGTTTTAAAAACGATATTTAGCAACTCGTTATTCTCTTGATTAGGAACGATAAAGGCAGCACAAGCGGGAGTTTGAATTTTTAAATAAATTTCAGTACAACCAATACATTACACAGGCCGACAAAATTTCGACAACTTCATGTTGACTAAATGATGGTAGCCGATTCTTATAGGATTTTCGCCGTAGAATCCGATTCTGACCTTGAAAATATCCGATTGGCTCTAGTTTTCGAGCAACATGAGGTTAAAGGTGCCAAAAACTGCTTTTTTACACTTTTTGAACAGCTATAAATGGAAAAAGCGATGAAAGAAAATGGCCTATATAGGATTAAAAGAAAGCTTAGACATAACTCTTTAATATCCAATATCAAAAAAGTGGAAGTATTCAAGATATACTTTTTTACAAATTTTCACATTACCCCAATCTCCCCTACACATAAACTGTTCCCAGTCGCTTAAATTATCATGTATCCACTTTTTTGATATTGGATACTAAAGAGTAATGTCTAAGCTTTCTTTTAATCCTATATAGGCCATATTCTTTCATCGCTTTTTCCATTTATAGCTGTTCAAAAAGTGTAAAAAAAGCAGTTTTCGGCACCTTTACCCTCATGTTACTCGAAAACTAGAGCCAATCGGATATTTTCAAGGTCAGAATCGGATTCTACGGCGAAAATCCTTTAAGAATCGGCTACCATCATTTAGTCAAGAAAATTTTGTCGGCCTGTGTTATCAATGTTGAGAATGGCTTTTACAACATCCCAAAACTTTATGGAGGTTTGTTGGTTCAAAAAAGATTTCATCTTCTATTCATATGTACGTCTATGACTATGCTATGCTTTGCTACGTCAAACCATTCAGCTCACATTCAGCTTGATTTCAATTCCTGGGTGCTACGGAGCTTCAATTCAGCTGTGTTTAGCTGTTTTAAAACAGCTAGCAAATGTGTCAGCTATTTGGGTGAAATAAAGGATTTTCATTAACAAGCCATATATCACAGAAAAGCTGGTTCAATTTCTGATAATTCTGCATTAAAATAATTACATTTTGCAAGCAATTATTATTTTTAATAATGTTTTTAGCAAATTGCTTAGAAACAGGCTTGTAAAAATTGTCAAACATAGCGAAATAGCATTTCACTGGTGCCACCTAGTTAGGTTCGAAAAGCGAAAACATATTTTATGATGGTAAAACACAGATGATTGTGTTTAAAAGCAGTAACAAAGTATAAAAAATAAGTTGTCATTCTTAATTTGTTAGTCAAGCGAGTTTTTCCTATTTATTTTGTGAAGAAAAAGGTTTAAGTACTATTTTTCCAAGTGTGGCAACGATTGAAAATGTCAGCTGATGAATAGGAAGGGGAAGAAAAAAAGCAAAAATTAGCTAAATTACATACATAAATGACCATAAACAATACCAAAAACAATACCAAAAACAAACGTTTCGTCAGATTTGGAAAATGGGTCCAAAGATTCTCTTAAGGCAGGTTCTCACCTTGTGGTTGGAAAAAAATTTTTTTTTTTTTATCTTATACAGGGGTGCTACGGCAAACTGGGGCGATTTTGAATTCAGCTTTTTGTCAAATCGCTGAAAAACTTCCTGGGTGCCACGGAACTTCGAGCGATTTCATATTTTTAGCTAACTCACAAACCATTTCAAACTGGACCCGAACTGGCACTAAATAGCTAACAAATTTTAAACAAACTTAACAAAATGCCTTGTACAAGACTTCTTGCACTAGATGAGCTGCGCAGGCGACAGGCGATAAAGGAAACCATAGAGCGAAGACGCTTAACAGACTCTTTGGACCCATTTTCCAAATCGGACGAAACGTTTGATTTTGTTATTGTTTTTGGTATTGTTTTTGGTATTGTTTATGGTCATTTATGTATGTAATTTAGCTAATTTCTGTTTTTTCTTCCCCTTCCTATTCATCAGCTGACATTTTCAATCGTTGCCACACTAGGAAAAATAGTATTTATAACTTTTTTTCACAAAATAAATAGGAAAAACCGCTTGACTAACAAATTAAGAATGACAACTTATTTATTATACTTTGTTACTGCTTTTAAACACAATCATCTGTCTTTTACCATCATAAAATATGTTATCGCTTTTCGAACTTAACTAGGTGGCACCAGTGAAATGCTATTTCGCTATGTTTGACAATTTTTACAAGCCAGTTTCTAAGCAATTTGCTAAAAACATTATTAAAAATAATAATTGCTTGCAAAATGTAATTATTTTGATGCAGAATTATCAGAAATTGAACCATCTTTTCTGTGATATATGGCTTGTTAATGAAAACCCTTTATTTTAGCTGTATTTACCCAAATAGCTGACACATTTGCTAGCTGTTTTAAAACAGCTAAACACAGCTGAAGCTCCGTAGCACCCAGGAATTGAAATCAAGCTGAATGTGAGCTGAATGGTTTGCCGTAGCACCCCTGATAAATCGGATGTATAACCCTTTAAGAGTATGTTCTACAAATTTTATGTTCGAGCTCTAAGTACTTTGTAAGTTACAGGAGTTCAAAGTTGCCAGTTTACTCTACGCGCCCTACGTCGCCTGGGAAACAAACGCGTTTTTCTCAGAACCATGTTTTCGGACCTTACGGAAGTGATTGAAGGCGCTGGGATGAACCAATCGTCACCAATTTTTTTTTTAAATGTTTGTAAGGGTCTTTTCTAACAAATGAACTAGAATCAGCCAAAAATATTGAAAACTTTTTTTTTTAAAAAGAACAAGTGAAAAAAAACATGCAAAAATCGAATTTTTTTCAAAGCTTCATAACTTTTGTAATTTTTATTTTTTTTATGATTCTAGTTCATTTTTTAGATAATACAATTCAGATTAAAAATGTGTTTCGGTTTTGTGTTTCGGATCACGCGTTTTGACGGCGTCACTTTCGGTAGCGGGACACCTTTTAAAAAAAATTTCGACTTTGATGGACACCCCCTCCCCCACTTTTTTTATTTATTCAATTTAAAACATTGTGTTGCTTATATAAATGTGTTTTCTTATCCGTTATGAACTTTCAGCATTGTACCTTTAACCGTTTCCTCAAAAACATTTTTTTTCAAAAGTGCCATTTTTCGGCCCTACAAGGTGAGAACCTGCCTTAAGCTGTGTTTGTTTTACGCTATTATTAGGCATTGACGTCACAATAAAGAAATTTAAATTGATTTCCAAGTATAGCGAAATTTAGTTAATATAACGCACTAATTTGTTATCAATTTATCACTACAAAAACTTAAATTTAATTTCGCGCTAAAATTAAAAGCTTACTTAATAACCCTAGCATTTGTATTGAACACTCAGGAAATTGTGTGAGTGATAATTGCTAAAGAAGACAGCTGTTTGCACTAAACAACTAAAAAATTTCAAACAAATTAAACAAAATGCCTTTCGCAAGACTTCTGGGACTAGATGCTGCGCAGGCAACATGCAATAATGGAAACAATAGAGCGAAGACGATTAAGAGACTCTTCGGACCCATTTTATTGTTAATGGTCATTTATGTACATATGTAATTTAGCTGTGTTCTGACATTTTCAATCGTCGCCACACTAGGAAAAAAAAAGTATTTAAACATTTTTTTAAAAAATAAATAGGAAAAACGCGATTAACTAACAAATTAAGAATGACAATTTATTTTTTTTACTTTGTTACTGCTTTTAACCACAATCATCTGTATTTTATCACCATAAAATATGTTTTCGCTTTTCGAACTTAACTAGGTGGCACCAGTGAAATGCTATTTCGCTATGTTTGACAAATTTTACAAGCCAGTTTCTAAGCAATTTGCTAAAAACAATATTAAAAATAATAATTGCTTGCAAAATGTAATAATTTTAATGCAGAATTATCAGAAATTGAACCATCTTTTCTGTGATGTATGGCTTGTTAATGAAAATCCTAGCTGTATTTACCCAAATAGCTGACACATTTGCTAGCTGTTTTAAAACAGCTTAACACAGCTGAATTGAAGCTCCGTAGCACCCAGGAATTGAAATCAAGCTGAATGTGAGCTGAATGGTTTGCCGTAGCACCCATGGTGAAACTATACAAGGTGGTCTCGTCACGAGAGTTGCCCTCTTTTGAGGACGTTATTTGTGCCAGTCGTTTGTCAAACGTTGTCGGAAGAGGTTGTGCAGCGCTTTTTCTTTTCGTTGTCTTCTTCTTGCTTGTACTTGCTTGTAGAAATACTATTTCTATCTCTTTCTAGCGCTTGTCTCTCTGAGAGCTGAGAGAGAGTGATAAAAAATAACGTCCTCGGCAGAGCTGACGAGACCACCTTGTATAGTTTCACCATGGTAGCACCCCTGTATGTCTGGGTTTGTAAGGCGAAATAGTACGAATTTCAAACCTTTTTACATTTAATTCAGCATTTGAACGCTCCAAATTAGATTATGCCTCATTCATATGAACGAATTCAAACAAAATTTCTCAAATTTGCTCTTTCTTCAATTAATTGACCCTCTTATTCTAGCAGATTTCGTCTTGTCCATCTATCTAGCCTTGAAGACCGCAGGAAAATTTAAGCCTTACTTCTCTTGGATGACCTTCTTGCCGGCAGCCTAGATTGCAACGTGTTGCTTTCCAAAATAGATTGCCATGCAGATCTTTACGTTCTTACGAACCATTCTTTATATAGTACTGCAGGACTAATTACGCCCTAATTGAGCCTATTTGTCGGGCTCTTCGGCCTTACCACCTAGCATGCGGTGGCATGCTGAAAAATTTCCTGGGTGCCACGGAACTTCGAGCGATTTCATATTTTTAGCTAACTCACAAACCATTTCGAACTGGACCCGAACTGGCACTAAATAGCTAACAAATTTTAAACTAACTAAACAAAATGCCTTGTACAAGACTTCTTGCACTAGATGAGCTGCGCAGGCGACAGGCGATAAAGGAAACCATAGAGCGAAGACGCTTAAGAGACTCTTTGGACCCATTTTCCAAATCGGACGAAACATTTGATTTTGTTATTGTTTTTGGTATTGTTTTTGGTATTGTTTTTGGTATTGTTTATGGTCATTTATGTATGTAATTTAGCTAATTTCTGTTTTTTTCTTCCCCTTTCTATTCATCAGCTGACATTTTCAATCGTTGCCACACTAGGAAAAATAGTATTTAAACCTTTTTTTCACAAAATAAATAGGAAAAACGCGCTTGACTAACAAATTAAGAATGACAACTTATTTATTATACTTTGTTACTGCTTTTAAACACAATCATCTGTGTTTTACCATCATAAAATATGTTTTCGCTTTTTGAACTTAACTAGGTGGCACCAGTGAAATGCTATTTCGCTATGTTTGACAATTTTTACAAGCCAGTTTCTAAGCAGTTTGCTTAAAACACTATTAAAAATAATAATTGCTTGCAAAATGTAATTATTTTAATGCAGAATTATCAGAAATTGAATCAGCTTTTCTGTGATATATGGCTTGTTAATGAAAACCCTTTATTTTAGCTGTATTTACCCAAATAGCTGACACATTTGCTAGCTGTTTTAAAACAGCTTAACAAAGCTGAATTGAAGCTCCGTAGCACCCAGGAATTGAAATCAAGCTGAATGTGAGCTGAATGGTTTGCCGTAGCACCCCTGTATATGTTAACAAATTTAAAAGGCCTTGATCAAAATAAATCCCAAATATTTATTTTTGACAACTTTTGCACTGTCCCTATTAAATACATTCGGATTCTAGAATAAGGGCGGCGGACTTATAAAAATGCCTTAGGTTAGAACCAAACCGATTCTGAGGTGCAGTCATAAAGTAATTTTTAAAAAATCAAAATCAAAATGTTGGTATCAACCTATAAAATTATGCAACAATGTTCTTAAAACATCAAAGAACAAGGTAAAAATTATATTTGCACGTTTACTTATCGCAAAGTATTTCAAAATAATTAATTTCTGTGCTTGCGGATTTGAATCCGTCAGCCAAATGCCTGGCGGAAAGTTTCCGTTATGTTTCGCTCGGAAGTTAGGAGAAAGTTAAAGGAGGGAAATTTGGTTCCGTGAGGAATTTTCGGAAGTGAATATTAGAACAGGTCTGGTAATCTTTCGAAAGTGTAAACTGGAACCGGGCTGATAATCTTTAGGGTCATGGTTCGACTGAAAAACGTTGGTTTAATCATACGCTTCGATGGCGTTCTGGCCCGAGAATCTAAGTGTTCACACATCCGGCGGTCGAGCTCATTGACGCTGGAGATCTCGTTCTTCAGCAGATAAAGCTCCTTGAACTGGTGCCATTTGCTCAGACTCATCTTTACTATATTTTTGTTTAAAAAAACACAGATTTATAGCCGTTCTATCTTTCAAAAGTGACTAAGAAGTGACTTCTTGACAATTTTGTCGTCCACATGCTTGCACGGTATGTTTGTGCTTAAATATGGTAACTTTCAAATTTTTTTAACTAGTCAATTTTTAAGACAAGTTTGAGTTGCGTGCTTATAGAAACCAGTGTGCTAAAAATGGTTAGTTCTAATAGTTCCCGAGATCTAAACGTTTATTTGGACGGACAGACAGACAGAGTTTTACATGAAAGCAAAAAGCACTCGATCGCCCTTGCCCTTGCCCTTGCCCTTGCCCTTTGGTAGCGGTTTGCTTGCTGTCCACCTATGTTGGAAATAAGCCATTTGCAATGACTTACTCGCATGGTAGAGTGTTAAAACAGCGCGAATCGAAAGTAAATCTAAGCGGTACTTAGACATTGCTGCGACCACACACAGTGTGCCCCAAAAGGTCACAGGTATGATGAAAATGGTGACGAAATGGTGACTAAGCTTTGTTCTAAATCCCAGCTGATCGCGCTTGCGAGATAATCGTAAATGTAATTTTTTACAACACTAAATTACAACATTAAAAAAAGTTTTACCGTACCGATACAATTTTTTTTCGGTAGAGTTAAATTTTTAGTTTAAGGGGAGCTTCTCATGTAACACGTCAAAAAGTAGTGGTTTTTTGGGATTTTTTTTTCACTCGGAAAATAAAAACACACACAAATAATTTTTCGCATATATTTGAAGACATGTTTGAAGTATAAAAAAAAAAAAATTTTTTGAAAGTCTTAAAAAACAAAATGGCGGACTCATTGAAGGTCGCGTGCGGCGCGATTTGGCTGAGGTATTTATCGCGGTACAGTGTGGAGCCCAAAGTTTTCATCTGAAACATACAACAAATAATTTTTGTTATTCAGCAAGGTTCCCCCAAGTGCGTGAATGTCTGCATTTTAAAAAAATTTTCTTCTACAATATTGAAATCACGTCTTGAAAAAAAAGTGCTATTTTTTCGTAATTTTTTGTCGCTAAATAAGACTTAAAAGTGTATAAAATAATTTTTTTTCACAATTCCAGACATTCACGCACTCTTTAGTTTACAAAAATATTCATAATTTAAAAAAAAACGATTTAAATTCCGCTGGTTCAATCAATTAATTTTAAAATTTAAAATAAAACTTAATAACTCCAAGATGTATCACAACCTAAAAAAAAATTATTTTTTAAAACTTAACTGAAGCTCCCCTTAAGTTTAATAGATTTTTTTTTTAAAGCTTTTTTTAAATCTCGAGATGTAGTCGGCCGATAACAAAATTTTTGTATTCACATACACAATCTTAATGTTAGTGATAAATCGACATCAATCTATCACTCTTAGCTTGCCCCAGAACCAACGCCGAGGACGTGGTGGTCCCATATTTAAAAAATGTTTGTTTTTGTATTTTATATTATTTTGAAGTGTTTTTTGTTGCTATTCGTATGCTTCAGGCGTTCATTGGTCACACAAAATAAACACGAATTGAAAAACACGAAACATTAGTTTGCACTTATGTTGCACGGCAAAAGAAAACATATTTATACCGAATAACATAATAAAACATAAATTCTTGCTTACTTAAGCACCACGGATTTTCAGCTTGAAGCCAAAAAAGAGTTTTAAGGCACTTATGCATATTATTCACCGGACAGGTTTGTATAAGTCCTTTACGACAACACAACGTCCGTCACTGTTGATGATAAAGCGGGAACCTTTTCAATCACCTTTAAAAAAGTACTGCTTTGGTCACAAGTAGTTTATTGGTAAATCGCAACAGTGTCCTCCAGGGGAAGTAAGGAATTGGTAACACCCCCATCATAAATATAACGGGGCACGACCCTACCCTGAGTCTGTATTGTCTGCATCGGCTCGGAGAATAGAGTCTGCGCTTCATTCATAGAGTAAAATTTTCTGTGCAGTGGAACCCGATATCGATCTCTGGCTTGCAATGCAATGTAGATATAGGTCTGTTACCAGTCACAGAAAGCGCACGGCTGAACTCACAGATCGTTACTGACTAACGCTATTAGGGCTGAGGACGGCCTTGACTTAAAAGGAGTAGTTAACACCGAAGAAAGTGCACTGGGACAAATAAACTTGAAAACAGTTTAACCAAATTTGCGACAGCGAAAACTAAACTTTAAGATAATAAACTTTTGTTCGCCCGTCATTTAGTAAAGAAAAAGGTCAAAACAATGTTTTTTGGAGTAGCAAAGAAGCCGTTACCAGCCAAAGCGTGGGAGAGCGGGGATACTCCCGGCAGTGCGAGCGAGCGAGATGGAAGATCTGGATAAACTGCCGCTCGACACTGCCGCTTAAAAGTAAGCGCCTACATGGCGTGAACATTCTTGGCGCTTAGCCGCAGGAAACGGTGGCATTTCCGAAGTGGGTGATTCCCCTGGCAGACTCGGCATTGGTAGGATAAAATACCTCGGGAACGTCTGCTTTGCACGGCGGGATATGGAACCTCATAATTGGACGAATCGGAAGCGTTGAAAACTCGCGCCGAGAAGTTGGAAATATTGGTTTGGATTGTCGCGGATGTTTGCCTTGGAGGATCAGGATAGATCGGTACACTGGAGAAAAAGTTGCTTGGATGAAACAACGTGTGATGTCGACTACGGCAAGTGGAACAACTATGGTCGCTGGTGCAATTCTAAAGTGTATGGCCTTTTGCAAAGCAATTTAGGCACAACTGTTTCCTTTGGATATAGGATGACCGATCGTTTACGTCCATCTGTAGGAAGCGTGGACATATGCGTACTGGATGGTTCTCTTTGAAACACAAATGGCAGTTTTTTGGAACCATTGGAATAATCTTCGTATCAAAATAATTTATTCTTGGCGCTGGCAAGTAGGAGTTCGTTGCTTTTGACTGAATCTTTAGAAGGGTACACATCTTGGAAGGTTAAATGGAATCTGTGGCAGCCTGTCACTGCGAGCGATGCTGAGAGCGGAGAGCATTCTGGCTCTCATTGAGTCAGTTGTGTGTATACTCTTGTAGAGTGCGGATCGCACCGACGAAGTAAATAAATACTGTGTTGTATACCTGATTAAGTGTGCAGTGTGTTTATAATTATTGGGCTGTTTACGGGTTTACATTGTTTATATTGGCGACGAGAGAAAAACCGAACAGAAAAAAAAAGAAAAGACCGATAGAGAATTAAATTCATTTCGGCTGTATGTGTGTTATTTTGGTGTGGCCACTTAAATGTAGCCTAATTGTGGCAGTTTTAACACAGCCTACGAAAAAAGTGTGGCCACTAAAATGTAGCCTTATTGTGGCCGTTTTAATATAGCTTAAGAAATACCGAAAATATATAAAATAAAAGGTGTGGCTACTTAAATGAACCCTAGTTGTAGCAGGTTTATTACAGCCTACGAAAATATAAAAAAAAAAAGAAGAAATAGAATATATATATGAAAAACAAGTGGCCACTTAAATGTAGCCAAATGGAGGCCGTTTCGATACAGCCTAGAAAAATACTAAAAAAAAAAGGAAGCGCGTTATTACAGCCCTTATAAAAGTTGGTCACTCTAAAGATGCCAGATCAAAGTAGCGTGGTCGCAAAGTTTCATTAAAGTGAATTGGTAAATCGAAAAGAAAGAAAAACAAAGCAATGGCCGAACTTAAGCCATTTCTGTGCAATAGCATAGACAAATCACTCTGGCGCTTTGAACGGGAGGTTTGGCTGCGCGCATTTAACATATATGCGGACAGCGAAGACATCAGCTCGACTCTCAAAAAGCGCAATAAGCTTCTGCATTTGGGAGGCTCACAACTTTAGTCTATTGTTTATAACTTGCCAGAACGATGAACCCTTATATTTCGGTTGAGAGCAACGATGTCTTCACACTTTTGGTGGAAAAATTTAATGAATATTTTTCGCCGATACTCAATTCAGTATTTGAGCGACATTTGTACCGTGGCATGACTCCGCGGGATGGAGAATGTTTCACCGAGTTTATTATGCGATTGCGTCAGCAGGTGAGAAAGTGTAATTTTGGTACTTCCAAAACCGAAATAGAAGAGATCTGTCTCAAGGATAAACTAATTGATTCTTGGGCACCGGCTGAGCTGAAGAAAAATTTGCTGTAAATTGAAGTCTTTGGATGGAGTCTTATCTGCGTGTCTAGTTGAGGAACAGGTGAGCAAGCAGACGCTATAAATGTCATCAACGTCATCAAATAGAGGCTCTATGGTCAATAAGATTGCATCGCGCACGGCTAAATGGAACAATACCAAAGTAGAGTGCGGCAGATGTGGCCGAAATGATCATGATACATATAGTTTGCTTTGTCCAGCGAAAAATGCGATATGTAACAGATGTTCCAAAGTCGGACTGCTATGAAGAGTTCAGGGGGAAATCATCGAGGAGACACAAAGCGGCGCTATGTAGATGAAGCACCGGTCCGAGCAGTGAGTGGCGGTCAACAATTACACAATCCCTGTTTCCGAGTTGCGAATGACTGTGACATGGGCGAAGTCATTGATTGCCAAGTTGGTGGTTTAAAAATTACCATGGTCATCGATTCCGGATCCAAGTATAACTTATTAAGTCAAGATGATTCGAGCTATCTACAAGAAAAAGGCGCAGCTATATTAAATCTGCCAACTGAGTCGACAAATCAATTTCGGGCATATGCTGCGGATCAGTTGTTACAGATTTCATGTGCGTTTGAAGCACCGATTGCAGTTGGAGGAAATGCTGAGTCTATTGCAACCTTTTATGTCATAAAAAAGGGTAGGCAATCGTTGCTTGGTCGGGAAACAGCTATAAAACTCAACGTGTTAAGACTGGGCATAGCTATAAATAGAGTCGAAAAGATGGAACCTTTTCCGAAGTGGAATAAGGTATCTATTCGTCTGTCAATTGATCCGCATGTGAGGCCCGTAAAGCAACCAATGCGACGCATCCTAGCCGCCATTGAGGATAAGGTAAAAGAAGAGCTAGAATCGGCTTTATCTCAGGATATAATAGAGCCAGTACATGGACCGAGTGAATGGATTTCTCCAATAGTTATCGCATTCAAAGGTGATGGGAATATAAGGCTGTGCATTGATATGCGTCAAGCGAATAAAGCAATTCAACGGGAAAATTACCCATTACCAACATTCGAGTCGTTTTTAACGAAGCTTAAGGACGCTTAGTATTTTTCCCGACTGGATTTGAAGAGTGCTTATCAACAACTCGAGTTGCATCCAAATAGCCGAGAAATTACTACATTTATCACACCACAAGGACTGTATAAATACAAGCGTCTACTCTGCGGTGTTAAGGCAGTCCTCTACCGTCGCGGTTTGAAAAAATCGATTTTTTTTTTTTGCATAATTTGAAAGAAGACGATCTTATAAATTCGTCAGTAAAAGCGTTTCCCGAAAAAATCATTCCTTCATGGGTTTTCGCGACTTTGAAGTCAAGCACTCGCGGCCGTTTTCAAGCGCTACTTTGTCTTTAAACGCGTTTTCCCAAAAATTGACTTTTTTGAAATGGATGGTAAGCTTTCTACCAGTAATATTTGTCGGATTCATCTCATTTTTGGCAGAATTATTCAGAAAACATGTCGCTATGTTTTCCCGATCCGGATTTTGAAAATTTTAATTTTTCGAATTTTTACAGCTTCTAAACTATAAAAAAACATGGTAAAATTGAAAATTTTTGTAAAAAGTTTTATATTTTTTACAAATTTCGAGATAAAAAAAATCCCGATCGGCAAAACTAGCCAAGGTAACAATAATTATAAAAAATTTTACTTTCTTCATTTCTGACAACGACATCGCAAAAACCTTGCCACTGAGTCGGCCCTCCAAATTTGAGAAGGACATTTCAAGGTCATCCAAAGGACAACAGAACCACTGGGCATACTTTTTGATTAACTGATGTTAAAGTCGACAGATGTACCAATAAAATAAAAAAAAGTTCATGAAATTATCTTCAGTACTTCTTTCCCAATCAATTTTTGAAAATGGGCTCGAAATTGAGGCCTGACGGTAGAGGACTACCTTAACTCAGCACCTGAGATATTTCAAAAACTGCTGGAGGAACGATAAGCGAAATGCCCGAACGCATTTAATTATATTGATGATGTAATTGTTTTCGGGAGTTCATTGGAGGAGCACGACAAAATGGTGGAGATGGTAAAAGCTATTTTCAAGAAAAACAATATATTTTGGCTTGTTTTTGTGACCTATTTTGCTTAAGTGTGTGGCATAAAAAGCCGGTATTAGATTTACATTACATAAATCTAAACCGCCTTTGACCTCGAGTCCGCTTAAAATCGTACAAAAACAATATATTTCTCAACAAAGATAAATGCGTATGGAAAACACAGCGACTTAAGTTCCTCGGGCATATATTATCTGACACCTGCATTTCTGCTGATCCAGAGAAAGTAGAGGTTACTACGGCATTCAGACCACCAAAGAACAAAGAAGAACTTCGGAGTTTCTTAGGCCTGGTCACGTACGTGGGAAAGTTCTTGCCAGATTTGGCAGATACAATAGAACCGTTGAGAAAGTTACTTAAAGCGGATAAGAAATTTTTGTGGAACCAACCAGAGTTTCACAGTTTCACGAGTTCCGGAGTTGGCATATTTTAACATTAAGTTAAAAACTCGTGTAACAGCTGATGCCAGTCCAGTAGCGCTGGGAGCGGTCTTAATACAGTTTGATGTCGAAAATTATCCATTTATAATATCGTTTGCAAGTAAGAGCCTTTCGGATGTTGAGAAACGATATTCGCAAACAGAAATGGAAAGTTTGGCATTGGTATGGAGCGTGGAAAAATTTCATTACTATGTTGCTGGTCTGGAATTCGAGTTGGTAACTGACCATAAGCCTATGGAAACGATTTTTAAACCAACTTCTAAGCCTCCAGCTAGAATTGAGAGGTTGTTATCAGAGAACTGCATAGTACCACCGCCACCGCAAGTGCACCGGCCAAACACCCGGGTGTTTTAAACACCCGAGTGTTTTTTATTACTTCCAATAGGGTGTGAGCGCTCGCTTCGGAGTTTGCTATGGGTGTCGCGACGCACAAGCGTATTTCGGGTGCAGGTCATTTTTTGAGTGTGTATATTTATTGAGGCATACCGAAAACACCAGCCAAGAAAGGATGGGTAAAAAGGGGCACTCAAATCTGGGGTAATAAAACTGTGGCGACACCGTGGTGCTATTATTTTTACTTGTGCATGCCTTTGTTTTCATTGCTGTAGCATGGTTTGCGCCCGCCTTTTTGTGTATATATGAAGTAAAAACAATTGACTCAATGTTTCATTGCGTATTTAATGAGTTAATGTATATTGTAACAACGGCTTAAGGCTTATTTAAATTATAACATAATAAAAACATAACATAAATTAATAATATTAAATTAAAAGAATTTGTTGCTTTGCTTTTATTTTTTTTTTGGCTTTTGTGTTTTTGCTAAAACTGTTTAACTTAACAATATAGCAACGTAGAAGGAACATTTCAATTACAGAATTTTTTAAAAGTGAAGAAGTGAAGAAGTAAAAAACAGATCAACCGATCAGTGCATAAACGGGTGTCGCCAAGACACCCGGGTGTCCTATGTGTGGTTTTTCCTATAACCCTTTTCTGCGCATGGGTTTGTCACACTCTGGTGTCTATTTTTACATTTATTACGAGTGGCGAGTATGATCGGCGCCGGTCACCCAAATACACCCGTGACCGGCGAGAAAAAAACAACACACAATGTGTGAGTGGGTTTACGACCTGCAGACACTTGCGGTACCCACACAGTTTTGTGTGTGTTCGATCTTCTTACTTTGCTTGCCGGTGGTGAGTGCCACCGGCACCCACATTTTAATGGGTGTGAGTGGAGTGTCAAAAAGAGACACCCTTGCAGTTCTCTGGTTGTTATTACGTCTACAGGCATACCCTTTCCAGGTGATATATAAGTCTGGGAAAGAAAGTATTGCTGACTTGATCTCACGCTTATGTGACATTTCAAGTACTAAGTCATTTGATTGGGGTGGAGAGGAAAACATATTCCATATGGTTTCAATTTCCACTCCCACATCTTTAAATATATCCGAGATTTCCGAAATGAGAACAAGATACGAGGAAGTACTAGATGCCATAACATGCCTGGACAATAACTGCTGGAATTCTGCAACAACTAGCCCATATTATCTGTCGAGTATTGGTAGTATTCTACAGTGCTGTTCAGTAGTATACGAGAGTTATGAAATTTTAGTTTCGACCCTCGTAGAAGAACGGGGAAGCATAATACAACAAAATCAAGTATGCAGGATGAAAGCTTAATGAATTCTGCTCAAAAGCTGATGTTCTTATCTCTGATTGCATCTCGCGTTTTCAAGTAGCGGTAAATAAAACACAAAAGTCCGAAATTTGTCACGATGCCTTATCTCTGATTGCATCTCGCGTTTTCAAGTAGCGGTAAATAAAACACAAAAGTCCGAAATTTGTCACGATTTTCAGTGTTTCATTAGTATACGAGACATTTTCTTTTTTTTTCTTTTCAAACGGATGTTGGACAACAAAAGTTGTTTACAGATATGTTTTAACATATGTTAAGTTAGTAATTTAAGATTTAAATGGCCATACCTTGTAGTTCTATGAATATTTTGATACCCGACTTATTATTAGGTATTTTTGAATTAGGTAAACAACTAGCCCCTGACTATCCTTCGTAAGGCTGCATCATTGGATTGGCCAGAAAGCACGTGCCATGGACGAGGCAGTAAAACAAAGTTCAACCTGAAATCCATGGCACGTGCTTTCTGGCCAATCCAATGATGCAGCCTTACGAAGGATAGTCAGGGGCTAGTTGTTTACCCTGGTGACCCTGGGTCACCTAATTCAAAAATACCTAATAATAAGTCGGATATCAAAATATTCATAGACACAAGGTTGAAGAATTAAATCTTAAATTACTCTTAACATATGTTAAAACATATCTGTAAACAAATTTTTGTTGACCAACATCCGTTTGAAAAGAAAAAAAAAAAAGAAAATGTCTCGTATACTAATGAAACACTGAAAATCGTGACAAATTTCGGACTTTTGTGTTTTATTTACCGCTACTTGAAAACGCGAGATGCAATCAGAGATAAGAACATCAGCTTTTGAGCGGAATTCATTAAGCTTTCATCCTGCATACTTAATTTTTTTGTTGTATTATGCTTCCCCGTTCTTCTACGAGGGTCGAAACTAAAATTTCATAACTCTTGTATACTTATGAACAGCACTGTATTAAGAGGAAGCCGCCTGATCATTCCCCAACAACTACGACAGAGAGTTTTAACACTAGCTCATGAGGGACACCCTGGAGAAGCAGCAATGAAAAGGCGAAGTATGGTGGCCAAGAATTGAAAGGGATGCAGAAAAATTTGTTAAGGATTGTCATGACTGTATATTGGTATCATTACCAGATCATCCAGTCCCAATGAGACGTCATGCATTTCCGAGTAGCTCATGGGTATGGGTAGCCACTGATTTGTTGGGGCCGTTGCCAAATAATGAACACTTGCTAGCTCTCATCGATTACTATTCTAAATAAATAGAAGTAAAGTTTATACAGTCAATAACATCGAAGGTGCTTATTGAAGAGATGTCCGAAATTTTTAGTAGATTGGGTTATCCTAAAAAGTTAAGAACAGACAACGGCAGGCAATATGTGAGTGCAGAGCTAAAAAAATATTGTGAGACGAATGGAATTGGCCTCATTACAACCCCTCCATATTGGCCTCAAGCTAATGGCGAGGTAGAAAATATGAGTAGGTCATTAGTGAAGCGGTTGAAAATAGCTTATGTAAATGATAAAAATTACAAACGGGAGATTCAAAAATTTATATTAATGCACAATGTTACTCCCCATGGTAGCACGGGCTCGCCACCATCCGAGCTTATATTCAATCCCATAATAAGAGACAAGATTCCGGGAGTTCAGGATATAGTAGGGGAAGTGGGAGAAACTGAAGAGAGAGACAGGGATTTTATTAATAAGGAAAAAGGAAAGGAGGTGGCAGACAAAACTAGGAGAGCCGCGGAATCTAAAATACAACTGGGAGATAAAGTAGTTCTAAAGAACGTAATTTTTCCTAACAAGTAAACTCCCAATTTTTATACAACAGTCTATGAGGTAATTCAGATAGATGGAAGCATAGTGAAGATATCGGGAGGAGGTAAAACTTATTTGAGAAATATAAGTCATGTTAAAAAGATCTCAGGGGGTTCTGGTTTGGACATCGAATCTTCTCAACAGTCGGATGGCAGCGAGCAAGGGAATGGTGCCTCACTTGGAACACAGCCGCCACCGTTACCGCAAGCTGAATCGATTCCCGATATCTCCGTGGAGCAGCCTTCAGATGCGCAGCAGAACTTAAAGCTGAAGCTGAAAAACATTGGAGGGATGTGGCAGCCTGTCACTGCGAGCGATGCTGAGAGCGGAGAGCATTCTGGCTCTCATTGAGTCAGTTGTGTGTATACTCTTGTAGAGTGCGGATCGCACCGACGAAGTAAATAAATACTGTGTTGTATACCTGATTAAGTGTGCAGTGTGTTTATAATTATTGGGCTGTTTACGGGTCATTACAGAATCTATGGCCTCTAAGGTTCTGTGGTGTTCAGTTAGAAATGCATTCAGATCCAGCCATTTTGAAATTTCAGTCTTATCTTTTACGGATTGCTCCCATAATGAGAGAGTAAGCATTGAAAGCTTTGTGGAGCATACACTAGAAAATGTTAAGTGGCGAAATAATTTGAGATGGATACCGTAGTATTTATCTCCTTTTTTGTACAAAACAAATTAATTAAATAACTAATTTTAGTGTCAGCCGGAAAGTATTTATGGTCACTCTGGAAAAATATTCGATTTTTTACCTTTTCGAATATAGGAGCCAAATTAAATGAACTAACTAAAAATATTTTGGAACCAGTTTTTTTTCGAATGGAATTATCATGCGCCCTTGAACCACGGTGCGCTGCGTATGCAGAACGGTTGGAGACCGAAAATATATGTGTAGGGTTACAAATTATAGTTTTATTTAATGGGTAAGTTACACTTTATGAAATATAAGGAAATGAACAAGTTATACACGGCTTAAACTTAAAATTATAACCTACGCCTTCAATGATTTAAGGCAGGTTCTCACCTTGTGGTTGGAAAAAAAATTTTTTTTTTTTATCTTATAAATCTGATGTATAACCCTTAAAGAGTATGTTCTACAAATTTTATGTTCGAATTCCAAGTACTTTGTAAGTTACAGGAGTTCAAAGTTGCCAGTTTACTCTACGCGCCCTACGTCGCCTGGGAAACAAACGCGTTTATCTCAGAACCATGTTTTCGAACCTTACGGAAGTGATTGAAGGCGCTGGGATGAACCAATCGCCACCAATTTTTTCAAAAGTTTGTAAGGGTCCTTTCTAACAAATGAACTAGAATCAGCCAAAATATTGAAAACTTTTTTTTAAAAAAAGAACAAGTGAAAAAAACATGCAAAAATCGAAATTTTTTTAAAGCTTCATTACTTTTGTAATTTTTATTTTTTTTATGATTCTAGTTCATTTTATAGATAATACAATTCAAATTAAAAATGTGTTTCGATTTTGTGTTTCGGATCCCGCGTTTTGACGGCATCACTTCCGGTAGCGGGACACCTTTTCAAAAAAATTTCGACTTTGATGGACACTCCCTCCCCCACTTTTTTTATTTATTCAATTTAAAACACTGTGTTGCTTAAATAAATGTGTTTTCTTATCTTTTATGAACTTTTAGCATTGTACCTTTAACCGTTTCCTCAAAAAATTTTTTTTTCAAAAGTGCCATTTTTTGGGCCTACAAGGTGAGAACCTGCCTTAACCACGCACTAGACTTCCGTTTGCGTTGACGACTCTCTGACGACTCTCTGACGACTACTCGCTCTCGATATATTCTCCTCGCTCGATTGCTAACGACTAGTTACTTATCGAATGGCTTTCGTGAATATCGCTTAAAAATACTAAAAGAGTAACGAAACTTTAATGCGCGTTAAATTCAAACTTCTGTGGCTGTTACTCCTACTTTTGCTTAAACTTATGGGCCTTCTACTACTCTTAACTTCCCCAATCCTACAATCGGCCATCCTGCTATTTTATTCGCCCCCGAATGAACTCCATTTCTTCATGTATTCCGCTGCCGTAGTAGTTACTTTTGGCCCCTCTTGGTTTCCGATTATCTCTATCTCATAACGTCCATGCTTCAGTTTCTTTGTGACCTTTCTACCTACTAGTAGCTTTCTACCTACTAGTTCACCTATTTCGAAATTAGTCTCTTCTGTTCTTTTTTCGTTGAAGGTTTTCCATTTCTCTTTTTGTTCCTTTTCGATGTTTTCCTGCGCTTTTGTTCTTTTGTTATCTCGTTCATCAGCTAGTTCTCTCTCAATGTCATCAGGGATATTTCTGCTATCGTCATCCTTCTTATATTTCCTCTTGGCGTCAGTCAGCGGGCCGACGCGATCAATGTGATACGTGCCCAATGGTTCTTGGATTTTGTCCATCGGCGACAACAGGTCGTCCATTACACTCTTTGCAGACATTCCACGCTATTCAGTATATTCATTAATGCTTTGATCCAGTCGTCCTTGCTTTGCGCTTCGCTTAACCGATATTTTGACGAATTTTCGATTAGGAAGCAGCTCAGGCGACTGAGCGTATCTTCATGTTTCATCTGGTTTTCTGATCTATTTTCCACCGAAGACTTAGACTCGTTCTTCTTCATTGCAACTGTGATCAGTTTTTTCCCCTCAGGTTTTTGGATCTTGCCTAGACTCAAATCGGTTTTATCCAAAACATTCTGCTCCTCAATTTTTTCCGTGACGCACATCGTGTTGAAAGTTTCTGCAATCTCGGCTCCATTGCTCTTAGCGATAAATCGTACTCCATTTGCACTAAACAAAATATCGACTTTCTGAAGTGTATTATTTCCAACGATAGCTGGGTACTCTAACTCTTCACGTTTGACTACGTGGAACGTTATTGTAAAGGTTATGCTGTCAACAATCACTTCCAAATCAAAGCTTCTTGTGGTCATCAGTTCACATTTGCCAATTCCTTTAAGAAGTTTGATCTCTTTCCTAACTTTTAATCCATCAAATTGATTAAACACATCCTTCCTCATGAGGCTCACATCGCTACCAGAATCTATCATGGCTGTGGAAGAAATATTTTGGGCAGTGAAGCTTTTGTATATCAGGCCTGTTTTTGGAGATATGTCTTCTAGGGTGTTTGCTGGTTCCTCCTTGTTCGTTGAACACAGCTTGTTCTCATCACACTGCCTTGAAATGTGGCCAGTCTTATGGCACTTGAAGCAAAAAACTTTTTCAACACATTCTTTTGCAAAATGTCCTTTCTTTCCACACTTGTAACATTTCTTCGCTGGGCTACTGTGCACTTTTTGAGCTTGTCTCTGGCTATGGTAAGTATTTGCTTTCTTCTCCTCTTTATTCACATCGTTTCCTCGAACTTTCTCATAGATTTCTATTTCCGCTTTTTGTTCTTTAACTGTTTTGGCTCTTTACAAACAGGCTTTGTTTGCTTTGCTGTCAGGAATTCGATCGATAAAGTAAGATACCAACCTTTCGTCCTCTAGTTTGATAGGCTTGCTTATTTCCATCAAGCTATATAAGTATTCCAAGCAGGTCTCCTTCGCTTGCTTATCTCTGTGCCTCAACATTTTGTGAACGTCTGCTGAACACAACTGTTTTCCAAACTCTTCCCGTAGCTGTGCTTTAAGTTTATTCCATCCTCGTACACCTGTTGAACTCCTTATGAAAAGCTTAGCGTCTCCGCTCAAAAGCTGTTTTGCATAGATGTACTTTTGGAGATCATCCCAGCCAACGGTTAGCGCTACATCTTCAAATTCGCTTAGCCATCGGTTAATGTCTTGTTGGTCTGATCCCGAAAAAGCCGAGACGCTATCCTGAACGTTTCTTAATGTAAACCTCGAACTCATAAAAGTTACAGCTTCATGAAACTCAGTACTTTGTGATCCACCCTCGCTTTTGTCATCTTCGTCATCTACCTCAACGGCATCAGGATCAGCCAGCTGAAAATTATCTAGAAGCCTATCTTGCAGTACACTCTTTCTACCATCTGTGCTTAAGCCTAACTCGATCAGCTTTTCTTTCAGGGTAGCTACTGTCAACGCTAAAATTGCCCTTGAATCCATGGTTAAGTCGAAGATGTCGTTTACAATGCTCAAAAATTAACAATGTTTACAAATATACATTGCAATGATGTAATATAATGTAAAAAACTTCCGGGTAGCGTTGCGCGTCACTGTAGTCGTCTGGGGCACAGCGCACTTCGGATAGCGTTGCGCGTCACTGTAGTCGTCTTGGGCACAGCGCACTTCGGGTAGCGTTGCGCGTCACTGTAGTCGTCTTGGTCACAGCGCACTTCGGCTAGCGTTGCGCCTCACTGTAGTCGTCTTGGGCACAGCGCACTTCGGGTAGCGTTGCGCGTCACTGTGGTCGTCTGGGGCACAGCACACTTTGGATAGCGTTGCGCGTCATTGTGGTCGTCTGGGGCACAGCGCACTTCGGATAGCGTTGCGCGTCACTGTGGTCGTCTGGGGCACAGCGCACTTCAGGTAGCGTTGCGCGTTCTCTCACACACACAAAATTTATTTCACCACAATTTGACGATCGGGTGAAAAAAATTTTGGCGTCGTTTTGTCACCTTCTTTTTGCGGCTTTTTTTTGCTGCTTCTCCTCTTTTCCTCGTCTACGCTGCTTCTCTTTCGTTTAGCGGCTTCTCTGCTGCTTCTTCTCTCCCTTTCTGTATCTTTTCTGCTGCTTCTCCTTCGTTTCGCGGCTTCTCGCTACTTCTCTTCTTCTGTGGCTTGTTCCTTGCTCACTAAAAAAAACCTCTTGTTTTTTTTCTTTTTCAGCAGCCGCCTTCCTTTTTCTTGTCGTTCTCTCTTTTTCTCTCTCCAGCGTCGTCTACTCTCACAAGTACAGCCACATCTGCGCTCTCGTCGCACACATCCACACCCAAAATGAATTTCACCACAATCACTACGATCGCGCGAAAAATTTTGGCGTCGCTTTTTGAGTTTCTCTTTTCGACTTTTCTTTGGCTGTTTCTTGTGCCGTTTTTTCACCTCAGATTTTGTCTCTGGCTCGAACTTTAAATCGCTTTTTGTTCACTTTTTTTTTATAACTTTCCCGGACGAGCCCCCATTAAATTTGTAGGGTTACAAATTATAGTTTTATTTAATGGGTAAGATACACTTTATGAAATATAAAGAAATGAACAAGTTATACACGGTTTAAACTTAAATTTATAAGCTACGACTTCAATGATTTAACCACGCACTAGACTTCCGTTTGCGTTGACGACTCTCTGACGACTACTCGCTCTCAATATATTCTCATCGCTCGATTGCTAACGACTAGTTACTTATCAAATGGCTTTCGTGAATACCGCTTAAAAATACTAAAAGAGTAACGAAACTTAAATGCGCGTTAAATTCAAACTTCTCCACCTGTTACTCCTACTTTTGCTTAAACTTATGGGCCTTCTACTACTCTTAACTTCCCCAATCCTACATATGTATGTCCGTATGTTTGACGGAGCTGCTGGCGGTGTCTATACATATGAGTGTAGGTAATTATGTTCTCGCTCGGAGTAGCGGATAAGTATATGTCTGTATATATGTAAGTATGCAGATGTGTGATTGCACTTGGGGTAGCGGGAGTACGTATGCACGGAGTTGCAGAGAATAATGTATGTATGTATGATTGTATGTATGTGCGTTTGTTTGTCAAACAGTTTGTTCGTCGGCGTAGGAATTTGAAAAAGTATTTATGTTTAGCTTTGGAATATACTTTATTATTTGTTTGCAGAAATTAGCGACTGAAGCGGACTGTATTTGAAGTTTTTTATGTGTAAAAACAGTGAAAGAAAAAAGTAGGCCTTTAATTTTAGCGGAGTAATTTTCACTGTGGCTTGTGGCAAATATTTAAACACACGCTTTTGGAATTTGGAAATATATAAATTTGTGTTTGTTTATTTAAATTTTAGCACTGGATTTAGGAACTTGGATGTAAGAAATATTTAATACAATGGAAATGTTAATTTTCGTAAGTGCATAAAAGGAAGGAATACGAAAACGCACAAAAGGGAATTGGAATATGTGCGAATTAAGTGCCGTATGTCGGAAATAATCGGACTTGGATTATGACAAAAAATCACAAAGACTGTTTAACGAAATGGGGTTAGAAAATCTGACTTTGTGACCGGCACTTAATATTGTAATGTAAACTTATCTTGCGCGGTTTTAAAGCCACCGAACTGCTGGTCGAATTATCCGGTCGATGGATCAAGTGATGGAGTGGGGTGGCTTGATCTCCGCTTGGGCACAAGATCGTAGAATTTGGTAGGATGCGATGTTGGCGAAGGTAGAAAATCCTCCGTGGAAATAAACACGAGTACGGAAAACTTTGGGGGTTGCGCGACGTGCGGCGTATGTTTATTTAGACACTTGTAAATAGGAACTAACTAAAGCTAGCTTAACGTAATTGCTTCAGAGCGAAGCGGAAGACGTGGAGAGAGGGAGGAGCGAAGAAGCCGTAACCAGCCGAAGCGTGGGAGAGCGGGGATACTCCTGGCAGTGCGAGCGAGCGAGATGGAAGATCTGGAGAAACTGCCGCTCAAAAGTAAGCGCCTACATGGCGTGAACACTGTCTTTTTCCCAATCATTTGTCCGAACAATAAATTCGGGACTGTTTCTGTAGCACCAAAGGTTTTTTTTCCGAAATTTTATAAAAAAAAAAAACCGTCGACGACTTTGTGGCATGCCAGATTACACAGGGCAACAAAATCAAACTTTTTGAAAAGTCCACGGATAATTTACACTTTTCCATAACACTTGGGTTCTCCTGAGTTCAAATCCCAAACAAAATTATTTTCCATCACCTATAGGTTCCGCGGTATAGCGACGAACAGAAAAGTCGCATGTTTAACGACACTTTGAATTATGTTGCCTATGCCAAAGAAGTTACCGTGGTATTTTTAGCTGGATTATACACTCAAAACACCACTGCATTGAACAAAAATTATTCCCTGCTTGAATATTTGTCCATTCCGTTGGAACAAGTCGTCAAAGTTGAAATCTTATATTTTACTCAAGTTTTTGTTGCATTCAAGGGCCTTTCAAAAATATACCTAAAATTGTAGAATTTTTTATTTTATGATCGCTTTAATTTTGGTTTTTATGCCTATCGTGATAATATTTTATTGGAATTCTTATAGCAATAAAAGTAAATTTTTTTTCCTTTTCTACTAATATATTTTCTCCCCATTTTTGAAAAGTCATGGCATGCTTAGTTGGTCCATTAAGAAAACATTTTTTTAACTCCGAAAGATTGCCATGACTTTTCAAAAATGGGAGAAAATATAGTAGTAGAAATAGTAAAAAAAAACTAACCTTAATTGCTATAAGAATTCCAATAAAATATTATCACGAATATGCACAAAAACCAAAAATTGATGCGAACATAGGGCTACAAAATCTAGGTAATATAAAAAATTCTACCATTTTAGGTATATTTTTAAAAAAAACTTGATTTTTACGAGGGATTTCAACTTTGACGTCTTATTTCAAAGGCATGGACAAATGTCCAAGACGGAGACAATTTTTGTTCAGTGTAGTGGTGTTTTGAGTGTATAATCCAGCTAAAAATAGCACTGTGCTACTCTGAAATATGTCCCTAAATAACGCCGATGTCTGTGATCGCGCTCTGAATCTGTGGTCCTGGCTAGTTAAAGGTGACGTCGTTTGTCATGGTGGGTTGATAAGCCATGCGTCGTGGCTCGTCGTAAGCCTGATCTGACACCCTGTATTACTTGTTGTTCAACTGTGGCTCGTTCGAGGTGACATCGTTAGTCGTGCTCTGATACCCTGTGCTGCTTGTTGTGTCACGGTGGTTTACTGAAATCATGCGTCGCTATATCCTGCATTAATAGTCAAATGTGCTCAATTAATGTTAATAATCTGAGTAGCTTGAAGGTGATGGGATCTCTCATGCTCGGATGACGTATGGGGTGATGGGATTCCTAGCGCTTCAGGCTCCACTTTTCGGTACAACATTTATTCCGGCTTCAGTTCCAGCTCCTTTTGATCCTTTCGCTAAACGCGAGAGTCAGGGCAGCCTGGTCGCTTGATCGTTCGGATTCTGGTGTTTCATACTCAGTTCTGGCGGATGCAGCGAGTCTTCGTTGCCTTTGTTCCTCATTATTGTCTCTTAGATACAGACGCGTGACCACCTCACGCCATGCTTAAAACCAAAAGAAAAAGAGAGAGACCAGATCTTGCAACGCATCCACATTCTACCAGAACTAGTACCCTCCAGCACAAGCCATGGTCACACCTTAAACTCTTATACCTATCGAGATGCTGCATTACTTATCTCCGACATATGTACTAGAGTTGGAAGAAATGTAGATTTTTCAAAACTAAAGTAAAAAACGATGTTTTTTAGAATAAAAGAGAATACTGTGAACGATGCAAATGTCTGTCTGTCCGTACAAACGTCAAAATCTCGGGAACCAAAAGTGCTAGAACCAAATTTTGCACACAGATTTCTAAAAGCAAAGTGCAGATCAAGTTTAACGCTCACAACCCGTGAAACTCTGTGGTTTATACATTTATAATGCTAAAGAAAAAAAGAAAAAGCCTTAATAAATGTTTTTTGTATTGAAAATATCTACACAAATACCTAAAAAATTGTGTTCAAGTAAGTCAAAAATTTATTGCGCTCGAAAGCAGGCTACGCTTTTTAATCAGCCACCTAGAGGCAGTTTGTCATCAATACAAATACACACACCTTTTGTGAATCACCGTGTGGTTAGAAGTTTTTAGGATACTTCCACATCCCGTCACTACTTGTCGTACGAGGCGACTCATAATGACGAGGGGATGTTTCTGCCTAGAGGCAATGGCCAGGTCAATTCCTTTCTGGGACAGTTAAAGCAGCTCGTGACCCCCGGCAAGGCGCCAGGTATCTCCTGGGTAGATGTATTACGCCAGTGACACATCTAGCCAATACGAGAAGGCGACTAAGGCTGAGACCAGTAAGGCCTTAGGACAGACAACTGGACCCCCCCGTTCTACCTTGAAGACCCCTGGGCTGACGTAAGCGGTACTTTAGCACTTCAGTAAGCGGAGTGAAATCTAGCCGAAAAGGCTGCTAGGCTAATGCTGCTACCGCATCCGTCGCGTTAAAAAGTGAAAAATCTCCTACAATGCCAATCTCTAATTTGTCACCATACTTGTCGTCATACTGCGATGAAGGGTGAACCGTCGTTAAAGGGCCTAGCGCAGCATGTGAGAGGCATTAGAAAGACGGCGAAAGGCGACTTCCTCCCTCGAACTCTCGGGGCCATCAGATCCTAACACAAAGGCTCTGCAGGAAGCCGTCAAAGATATCCTTGGCCCGAATGCCGAAGTTAGGACGCTGACAGAGGCATCGTTGGTCGAGGTCAGGGATATCGATAAGGTCACCACTGAGGAAGAATTACTGGAAGCCCTGTTAACCCAGTTTGGAGAAATCCAGATCACAAGGTCCTGCATTGTATCATACCGGAAGGCGTACCGTGGCACACAGACCGCGTCCCTGAAGCTCCCAGCAGACTCGGTTAACAAACTGGTGGAGGCAGGCAAGGTGCTAGTAGGATGGGTGATCTGCCGAATAAGAAGGAAAGTGCAGCCAGTTCGCTGCTTCAAATGCATGGACTTTGGTCATATGGCTAGCCGTTGCTCCAAAGAGGTCCAAAGTGCATGTTATGCGTCAGGAAAGGAGAAAAGGAAACAGACCGCAAAGCTACCAGTAGCAGGTGTCCATACCTTATATAGGCGCTAGCCCGAATAAAGTAAAATGACCCGTAGATACCAGCTAAACTTGAACCACTGTAGAAGCAGCGCAGGATTTGCTCCCACAAAGAATTCGAGAAAATAAAAGTGATGTGGCCATCCTGAGTGAACCCTATCGCATAAAATCCGCCAATACGTGGGTTGGGGATGAACTGCTAAAGGCAGCAATGTGGAGCTGCGGACAACACGCCTCTGCACTCACAGACATCATGTCCAAAAATGGCTTTGTACGGTCCAAGGTAAACTGGCTATACGTATATAGCTGCTACCTAGCCCCTAGCCCCTAGACGAGTTTACAGGCATGCTCGACCTACTGGTAAGAGATGCGAGAGACAAGTCACCATGCATAATCGCCGGCGATTTCAACACATAGGCGACCGATTGGGGCAGCGTCAGCACTAACCCAAAAGGGAGAGCAGTCCTTGACTCATTTGCGGCACTTGACGTCAGCGGAAACACGTTCAGAAGAGGTAATGCTGGATCTGCTATAGTTCTGACATTCGTAAGCAGCACGCCAGAACGTCCTGGAATATATGCAATGGACCAGGACATCGTCACTGAAATACATAGGCGTTCTATTGCACCTGCACCTAACAGAGTCATAATATATAAAGCAGAAACCCTCGATAAGGATGTCTTCGAATATATTCTCCCGGGACTGCATCCAAGTGATACTGCAACAGACATGGCATGCCAGGTCATGTCACAGGTATCCCAGACATGCAACGCTTCTATGACGAAGTCTAGCAATAGACCGACACTGTGGAACTTCATGTATGATGGGATTTTGCGACTGAGCCTTCCACCTGGCGTCAAAATTATTGGTTTCGCAGACGATGTTGCAGTCGTAGCGGTCGCCAAACACTTACACGAGCTAGTGGCAATCAGCAATGAAGCCATCAGACAGGCGCAAGGCTGGCTAATCAGTGCCGGACTAAATCTCGCAGAGCACAAGACGGAGGCTGAGCACCGCCTCCAGGGAGGTGGTGGATAGTGTGACACTCACTGTGGGAAGTGCAACCGTCAACTCTCGACCTCATCTTCAGTACCTAAGTATAACCTTGCATCATAGGCTCTCCTTTAAGGAACACCTGAAGCACACAGCAGAGAAGGCCTCAAAAGCTTGCTCAGCATTGGCTCGCAATATGCCAAATACAAGAGGACCTAAGGAGTTGCGCAGACGGCTACTGAACGTTCCGAACGGTCTCAGAAGATGCAGCTGAAGTCTTGGCAGGGACGATGCCATTCGACATTAGTATACAGGAACTTGCACGGGCACACCAAGTTTCTCGATAGGAAAGCAGGCAAACCTCGTTTGTTGAGTGGCAGCAGAGATGGCAGTGCTCCGGAAAGGGCAGATGGGCAAGTGGGCTGTAGCTCTTATAGTTCCCGTGATCTCGACGTTCGCACAGACATTTGCAATCAAGATATGGTCGTTATGTTCAATACAGGGTTCTTTCTTGTCTTACATTCTTTAAATCTTTCTTATATGTTTTGAAATATGTTTTTTTGTCTCACCCAACCTGCAAAAAAAAACAAGTTAGTTGTTATTTATTTGTAAATATGTATGTACATAATTTTAAATTGATTAAAATTACCAGAAAATATCATTTTTTAGGCTAAAAATGCATTCAGTAGGCATACATTCCGCGATGGCGATTAAGCGGCAACGAAAACGGCGAGATGAACAGAAAAGAGCTCGAGAAAGGCGATATAGCACACAAAGCTCTGAGAGTGGCGAAACTTTTCATTCACCAACTGGATCCGTGAGACGGAAATATCATCATCCCCATCATGCGGCTAAGCCAGGACCCGGAATGCTAGACAGCCAGGTTCATGTTTTAAATATTAAAGAATGCATTTTAAATGTATTTAATTTGTTTTTTATCACACAGGTTGTTACCAGTATTGGAATGTTGCATATTGGTATTGTATTCGTTGTGTTTGGAGTTTTTCTTTGCGGAGCTGGTATTATTCCTGATGAAACTATGTCCTGGAATGTATTTAGTAAGTAACAATAATAAAAAAAAAGTCAAAATTTCTCAAGCCACAAAAATTTCAAGTATCAGAATGTGTAAAAATTGTAAGCTTTTTGGGTTCGAAAAACTTCAACAAAATTAAAGAAAACATTTCAAAAGGTTTTGACAAATTATAATTAAACAAAAACAAAAACAGCATTTTTTAATTTTGTTTTTATTTTTAAATAAAACATTTTTCTGACAAACAAATTTTTAAATGCACAAAATTGATTAATAATGGGGCTATGTAGCCCATATATTTCGCCGTTTTGAATCCAACCATATCCTCCATAATCTGCATCAAAGACTTCTGTTGACAAGTCCTCGGGATTTTGCAATCTTATTTCTCTGTTGCTGGGTAGCTCTCTATCATTTGTCTCTAAAAGTTATGTATCGTCCATAAAGTGTTGAATAACGCCATGCAACATTAAATGCTGAGCTCAGTTTTGACTTGGGTTCTGAAAGTACTCATCGTAAAAACAAAAAGCAATATTCTAATAGGTGCATTTCACAAAGCGTGTAAGCAATCTCGGAAGAAAGGAAAACACCAGGCCCCTGGTGAACACAGGAACTAAAAAGCAAAAGAAGGGAAGTACAAGAAATCTTCAAGCTCCTCAAAAAAGCGGAAGAAGAAATTGTATGGAAGGAATACAAGAAAAGTCTCCGTGACTTAAACAAAGTCCAACAACCTTTCACATAACGAACGTTGTACAAGGAATACGCCCCAGGAGCGTTTCTGGACATCTCAGGCGCATTCAACAAGCGAAGCGATAATGCAAGCTTGTATTACACGAAATTATAGTTTCAAAAATAGTAAAAGAGTGTAATCATTGTGAATTAATTGACTGGCACACGCCAAGGAGTAAAGGGGGTCAACTAACCCCATTGAAAAAGTTCCAACTAGCCCCGTTGCTTTTTTTAAGTATATTGTTACATCACTAATATTCCAATCAACTAGCAAATTAAAGTGCAGGCTATTTTTATAGCTTACAGATACACGTAATTAGGGCGAATTTATCTTTAAGGTGGAGTACACTTTGAACGTCCAAAAAGTAAGGAATTTTCGTAAATTTTTTTAAGCAATAAAACACTCAGGGAGGGCAAATATGTTACAACCCATTTATTACTCATCCTTTGAAATAAAATTTTTTTTTTTTTGAACTCGATTGGCGTCTCCCTGTTGCCGGTGCACCAGGTCGCGCGGGCGTCCTCGCGTGGTCGGAAAACGGCGGGGGAAAATACTCCTTCCCATGTGATCCTGGAACATAAATGGAACAAAATCCTGATTGGTAATGAAATTTGGGTTAGAAACACGTGTTCCGATTTTTATTTGCGATACTCGAAGAGTAAGCAAATACTGTAAACGATCAAATGTCTGTCTGTCCGTCCGTCCGTCCGTCCGTCCGTCCGTCCGTACGAGCTCCTAGATCTCGGGAACCATAAGAGCTAGATCCACCAAATTTTGCACACAGAATTCTATATTCCCCACGTAGATCAAGTTTGTTTCAAAACCCGACCACGCCCCTTTTAACGCCCACAAACCGCGAAAATCTGAGGCGCTCTCATTTTTTATGCAATCTTTGCGGTTTTAAAAGAAATATAATGATATGTGCACTGTCTTACTACACTTCGAACCATTTTATGCTCTAATAAATAATTAAGAAGTTATAGAACATTTTGCTATGCCTTGAATCTAGTCGACATACATATTTTACATACACGTGTTTGTTTACATACAATGTAGATAATGTAGCCCCATAGGTGGCGACTCTATCGTTTTTTCTCGTTTTGGTTTTTTAATGAGGGCAAATGAGTATCGCAAATCTTATAGTCGGGAAACCCGACTATAGCGTTCTTTCTTGTTTTTAAATTAATTTTTTCAAAAGTTGTGGCCTTAGAAGAAAAAAGTCAATTTTTTCACCCTAAAAATGCTTACAAAATCGTGGATTAAAAATCAATTTTTGACAAAATCGAAAATGTGGCTACGTATTTCTAAGCAGAATTTTATTCTGAACAAGAAAACCTAGGCGATATCCAAATTTGATGATAACTGGTTAGAGTTTTTTCTCCCGCCAGTTTGAAAAACCCCGTTTCGAGATAAACGCGTTTAAAGATGTACATGTACATGTGCATGTACGGTGCATGTTGTAGGAAATCGCTTCGTAAAGCGGTAAGGAATATTCTGGCGGACTTGGAGTCTTTTCTAAATTGAAGTATACATCTCAAAGAACATTTTAAGCAAAAAAAAATACAATTTTTTTTTGGAAAAATCAAAGGAAAAAATAACATTATATGGTGGAAAAAACACAAACTTAGATAGACAAATTTACTATAAAAACAGAAAATCTTTTATACTCGTCGAAATAACTGTGTGTTGGTATTCACAGTGAGTTGGTATTCACAGTGCACATACACCATAAAAAGATGGCAGCTCTAGAGCAGCTCTAATTAAAAATGAAATTTTTCTACTTGCCCTAGGGACCAACTAGCCCCGGTCTCCCCTATACAAAAATACAAATCTTTAAGTTACTTTTACAACCAAACCCGAACCAATTTGGCAAAAGCAATGATGCAGAGTTTCTAGTATTGTCAAATACTTTCAGCAGCGGTTCTCAATAATAGTTTCAGCATCAATGACCGTAACCGCACAGTGTAATGAATACTGTTCTGAAAGAGATTTCAAATAGTGTACCGTAGTACTGTTGCGGCGAAATTCTTGTTTTATTTTCTTGTATTCCCAAACGGTAACCAGAAATTTTGGCACATTCAGAAACGGTTTTGCTTACAAAGTACACATGTCAGAAGTGAAACTTCTTTGGCGAACTAGTTTATCAGTCTTGTCTATATTTATAAAAATCAAAAACTTTAGATTTCCGAGACTTAAAAGAATGGAAAAAGGAAGATATGTTATGAATTTAATTGTCATTAAAATATTAAAAGTGTTAAAAATAAATATAAATTACAAAGTCTCAGATGTTGAATATTAAATTAAAATTCCTCGTAATTTTTTGTAAATAGTAAAAATACCTGATCTCAATTTAAATTTATACAAAATCATTGTAAATTAATGATAACTATAGAAATTCCAGGTTTTAAATTAAAATTTTGTCTAGAGAATTTATGAAATATTGTTTATTTATATTTTATGCAAAATGAGTTATTGAAATCTCAAATGAGGAATTGTAAATAAAAATGCCACGTGTTTTTTGTCAATATTAGAAATTATTAATTTAATTTTGTTTTTGAATTTAAAATTTAGAAAAGCGAATTTATCAAACATTTTTATTTTATGGAAAATGAGATATTGAATTACTAAATGACGAGTGGCAAGTTGAAATGCAGCATGTTATTTGTAAATATTAAAACTACCTAACCATTAAACCAATTAGCCTAAAAATTGTAAAGAAACAAAAAATAAAAATCAAAAATAATCACTATTTTGAGATTTAAAAAAAATAAAACTTATAATGATTACGGACCCTGGTAATTTGTCTCCTTCTTCTTCTCGATCAGTTTGTTTACATTTGAAAGTCGACATGGTGCAACTATATTTGTAAGGTGGTCTCACGCAAGAGCTGCTCTCTTTTGAGGACATTATTTGTGCCAGTTTCTATCTAGCTACCTCATTCTACCGCTTAAGAGAGACAGAGAGGTAAACATATTTAACATCCTCAGCAGAGCTGACGAGACCACCTTATATATTTGCACCATGTGCGAGCGCGCTCAGAGCGAAGAGAGGAAAGAAGAGGACAGAGAAAACGTTCGTCAGCGGTGAGAAAGGGACAGGAATATACATTTACATTTTCCTCTTTTACGTTCGCCCTGTCTTACTCTCTCTCTGTTGTGATTTCTGCCAATGCAAAATTCAAAGTTGAGCAAACTCTGCTCTGGGGACTTTTTTCCACCGTGGTATAAATGAAAGAATGGGTTAACTTGACTGGTTATTTATTTACACAACTTATTAAATAAAACTAACTAATCTTGTGACCAAACGTGTGGTAAATTAACAAATTGAGAAAAGGGAAAATCGGGTTTAAATTCCGCGGCCAGACACGCACTCGATGACAGTTGTAGTTCGACTCCTCTTTCTGCACTTATTTGCAGCTGCTTAAGTGTGTAGGCCGTGGAGAGTCGGAGAGCTTGTATGGAGAGCGCGAGGGGTGCTAGAAAACCTAACATGCCGGCCCCAAAATACGGACATCCGTATTTTAAGTCTAGAAAAGTTTGCTCTATGGTTCTGTGAAAGAGAAAAGTGTTTATCGTAACAAAAGCAAGCGATCAAATAAATGTGAGGCATTAAAATTAATCAGATTCGTTATAACTTGGGAGAGGTAATCTACAAATCTTAGATACGGATCGCTTGTAAATTCCATTGACAGTTTTGACCGTCACAACGCGAGTTAAATCATCCGCCCCAGGGTGCACGTCGATAATCCTTCCCAACTTCCATTCATTTGGGGGAAAGCGATCGTCCTTGACGATTACAAGATCATCGATGCTTAAATTGCTGGTCACATGTCGCCATTTGGGTCTTGCTTGTAAATGTGAAAGCCAATCAGAGCTCCATCTATTCCAAAATTGGCGCAGCAGTCTCTGATTGTTTAAAAAATGTTGCATTAAGGAACCGTCCTTATTTGTGGGTTCTGGCAAGGCTAGCAACGAATCTCCAATTAGAAAGTGAGCAGGCGTAAGAGCCGAAAGATCATCTGGATCAGCTGAGAGGGGACATAATGGTCGTGAATTAAGGCAAGCCTCAATTTGGGTTAGCACTGTGGATAATTGTTCATAGGTCATCCGAATTCCACTAAAGGTTCTATTTAGATGGGTTTTTACGGCTTTTACATTTGCCTCCCATAACCCCCCGAAGTTTGGACTATGGGGCGGATTAAAATGCCATTGAATCCTTCGACGTGTTAGCTCAGGGATAACCGTTGTCTTCATCTCTTCAATGAATTGACGATGCCATATTTTGAGTGCCTTGTCAGCTCCAATAAAGTTGGTCCCACAGTCACTATACATGTGTGAGCACAGCCCACGCCGACCGATGAACCGCTGTAGTGCCCATAAAAAATGTTGAGTTGACAATCCGGTAACCACTTCGAGATGGATTGCCTTTGTTGCCAAACAGATAAAAACTGCGATATAAGCTTTATATGTAGAGTGCCCTCGCAGTCTGGACGCCTTGATCTCGAGCGCTCCAGTGTAATCGACACCTGTGGCTTCGAACGGCCGGTTCGGTGGATTGACTCGGTGCAATGGTAAGTCACCCATTTGTTGTTGGCTGGGTCTGGGTCTATGCTTAAAACAGACAACGCATTTTCGCAAAATCCTTTTAGTCGCTGGCTTTCCATTCACAATCCAAAATTGGTGCCGAATGGTTGCCAACGTAAGCTGTGTGCCACCGTGTAATGTATTTAAATGTGCATTCCGAATCACAAGGTCAGAAAATGGATGATTGCTAGGCAGGATTATGGGATTCCGTTCGCTTTCGCTTAAATGAGTGGCTCTGCGTAATCTTCCGCGTACACGTAAAACACCCACGGCATCCAAAAAAGGTGCTAGTTGACCTAGTTTGTTGGATCTGGGTAATGGTTTGTTCCTTTGCAGTAAGGAGAGCTCCATTTCAAATACTTCATGTTGGACAATCCGTGATATACAGGATATAGCATCATTCAGTTCTTGTACAAGTATGGGTCCGGACTGGCGGTTGCCTTTGGACTGTTTGAGGTTATGAATAAATCTCCTAACGTAGGCCATCACATATAGCAATTTGTTGTAGGATGAAATAGACGGCAAAATTGATTCAAGCATGAGCACGGTATGATTCATTATGGCAGTTGGCTTTTCCTCAGTGAGACTGGAGTCCATGTCCAGAGTAGAAAAGCCGCTGGCTGGCCATTGACTCTCAGGCTGGTTTAACCACGAAGGGCCAAACCACCACCGTTCGTGAACTGCAAGTTGGTCAGGCGTGAGACCTCGTGACGCGCAATCTGCTGGATTGTCCAACGTCGATACATGCCTCCATTGGCTTGGTGTGCTGTTTTCCAATATTTTTCCGCATCTGTTTGAAACAAATGTTTTCCAACGTGAGGGATTGCCGCTTATCCAGAATAAGACAATTGTTGCATCCGACCAAAAATACGTTGTGAGTGTTTGGCCGGATAACCGCAAGTGCGAGGTTATCCACTTGGCTAGTTCCGTAGCCAACACAGCACCAGAGAGCTCAACTCGTGGTATAGTGAGTGGCTTGATGGGAGTAACCCTGCTCCTAGCAGTAAGTAAACGCGTGACACATGTGCCGTCCAAACTTTCGGCTCGAAAATAGGCGCAGGCAGCATATGCTTGCGATGATCCGTCACAGAAAAGATGCAGTTGTAAAGAGGCTAATTCCTTGTTATCAAATCCCAACCAACGTGGGATCTTGATTTGTTCGATTTTTGATAAGTTTGCCTTGTACTTATTCCATCGATCGGCGATCTGACTGGGTATCTCTTCATCCCAATTCAGTCCCGTTGACTGGTTCGGTTCTCGTTCTACCTTTGCTGTCCATACATCCTTTAGTATGATTTTGGCTGCTACTATTACAGGAGCAATAAATCCCAAGGGATCATATAGACGGGCAACTGTGGATAATAAAGATCTTTTAGTACATAGTCGATTTAACTCAAAATTTATTTTAAAGCCATAAAAATCTTCTTTGGGATGCCAATAAAGACCTAAAGTTTTGATAGCATCTTTATTACCAAGTTCAAAAATGTTTTTGTTGGACATATGATCAGCAGGAATATTTTGCAGGAGCTGCGAATTATTAGCTGCCCACTTGCGAAGTTCCATGCCTGCCGATTTTAGAGCTGCCACTAAGTCATCTCGAATTTGCAGTGCTCTTTCGATGGTCGCATGCCCACTTTGCACGTCATCCACATAGATCTCATGGAGCAAAACGTTTTTAGCTAATGGGTATCGTTTCTGTTCATCCGTTGCCAGTTGATGCAGCACACGTATAGCAGTATACGGTGCTGAAGCAGTTCCGAAGGTAACTGTTGTGAGGCAATACTCCTTAAGCTGAGCTTGTGCATCACGCCAAAAAATTCCCTGGTATTGCGCATCATCGGGATGCATGTCGATACATCTATACATCTTTTGGATGTCAGCTGCAAATACGTAGCGATGGGTTCGCCAATTCATAATGACTCCAGCTAAATCGGTTTGCAAAGCTGGTCCAACACACAACACCTGATTTAGTGATTTTCCATTGGACGTTTGGCAAGAGGCATCGTATACAACTCGAAGCTTGGTGGTTACACTCGTTTCTTTTAGAACGGCATGATGTGGTAGAGTACAGGCAGTATAGGAGTTTCCTTGGTTATGTTGTTCTTCAGAGCCTGTAATTTCCGCAATTTGGTTTAGTTCAAAATAATCGTTGATGACCTCAGTATAATTTGTGGCAAGATTAGGTTGGCGCTGGAATTTCCTTTCTAGCAAGTGGAAACGATTGAGCGCAATTTGACGTGACCTTCCGATTACTTGAGAAGGATCGAATAGACATTTCAAGGGTAGTCGTACCCTATATTTTCCGTTTGGTTGTCTGATATGTGTACGTTGAAAGTGGTCCTCGCACCACTGTTCTTCCTGTGTAAGGTGACGAGGTTCAGTAATATAATCAAGCTCAAAGAATTTTTGTACCATCTGGTCTAAGCTTGAATGATGACATTGAATTGTAGCCACATGTGAGCACCTTGTAGTGGTGGGACCAAAAATGATCCAGCCGAGCTGCGTATGCTGCGCCATGGGTTGATCAGGATTTCCTGTACACAATTGAGGTAACATTAGTGTGGGTAGAATGTCTACTCCGATAATTAAGTCAATGGATCCAGGCTTGTAGCACGTTGGATCGGCAAGCTGCAAATCCTTTAGATGTTCCCAGCTGCGTACGTCGATTTCCGTTTTAGGCAAAAAAGATGTAAGTGATGGCAAGACAAACGCTCGGTCTACGGATACAGAAAACTGCGGGTTGACACGTGATCCCAACTTAAACTCGGCAGTATGCTTGCAGGCATTAGATGTCTGTCCTCCTATTCCTGCAATTTCGGCGGTAATTGGATGACGTTTTAACCCCAGCGCTTGTACTAGACGCTCCGTAATAATTGTGCCTTCTGAGCCATGATCGATAAGTGCTCTTGCCACTGCTGCTTGGCCAGTTTTATTATTGATCAGCGTAACAAGTGCGGTGGCAAGTAGCATGACTCGAGGTGTTCCAGTAGATGCTACAGCAGAAACAATTTGGGTAGAGCTGGATGCTACTGATGAGTTGGAAGGATTTGAAATGCTTGATGATTGGACCTGTGAAGAAGAATGCGTTTTAGTTTGAGTTGGAAAATGTAGCAAACTATGATGACGCTGTCCGCATTGTAGGCAATTTTTGGTGCTTTTGCATTGATTTAAAGCATGAGACAGACTGAGACAATTTAAACATGCCTTTGTGCGATCGACAATAAGTTTTCGTTCGAAACAGTCCTTGGATAAAAAGTCAGGGCAACGACGCAATATATGTGACTCGCAGCAGTGAGCGCAACGAAAGGAACCTGCTGTGCCAGCGTTAGTGTGGAAGCTATTGGTTTTGAACGATGTCGTGCCTGATTGTTTAGGATTTGGGTGATTGCGAGGAGCAGTGTTATACCGTGTGCCTTGAGACGTACTGCGATTCTCGATGACGTCAATGCTGATGAGTCGATTGTTGAGAAATGTTTCAAAGGTATCAAAGGTGGGAATTTCCACGGTGCTGCCAAGAACGTGCTCCCAGGCTTGGAGCGTCACGGATGGAAGCTTAGACACCAGGTGGTGTACAATCCAGTGATCGCAGGTAGCAATGGCGATTTTAAGACGTTTGAATTCATTAATGCAAACGTTAGCTACGTTTAACATATGTTTTAAGTCGGAAGACTGCTCTTTACTTAACGATGGCAGCTCGAACAATGAGTTCATATGATACATGAACTGAAGACGTGGGTTGTTGTACCGCTTGACAATCAGATTCCAGGCAGTAATGTAATTAACTTCGGTTAGATCCATTCGCTGCACATCCTGATCTCGATCGTTGGGCATAGCTTGCTTCAAAAAATGGAATTTCTGAACGTCAGATAGGGCCTGGTTATCGTGAATGAGTTGCACAAACGCGTCATGGAATGCAGGCCAGTCTATAAACTTGCCCGAATACTTGGGTACCGGTAATTTTGGCAATTGGACTGCAGACACAGGAGCTGTCGCAGCCAATGTACTATTTGCCGATGGTACAGTTACAGATGGTTCCTCGTTTGCTGGAAACAGAAATTCCCGTGCTTCACAAATGGCGCAATATATGCTGATATAGTCTTCGTCAAACTTAGCAGCTGTTTGTTGAGTGAAATAGGCATGTTCCGTGGCGCCAAGTTGCTGAATAATAGACGTATGTGTTTGATGAAATTCAGTTGAGAGCTCTGTTAATTTTGACAACCGAACTTGGAAATACACCTTTGTTTTGCGGCTCTTACTATCCCTTTTAAAATTATTATAAAATTGTGTAAGTCGTGCAGTTGTATCCAGCTGTAAGGCATACAGTTTGTCGATGTTGGCAACGCCGGTCTCGCTTTTGTCGTTCGGCATGTTTGAGTGAAATTAAATAAACTGCGCTCACTTGATCGTCGCAAATGCTCAATAAACACTCACCCTTTGCTTTGTCTCTCTCTCTAATTTGAGCGGCGCCGCTGCCGACTAGCACAAGTAACGACGAAGAGCAGCGTGGTCCAACGAAGACAAGCACAAAGCGAACAGCGGTGTGGTTGTGGTCCCACGAAGATCAGCACAAAGCGCAGGCTGCGCTTAACGGTGAATTGTCGGGTTGGTAGTGCGCGCTGGCATGTACTGAACAGTTACTTTACAGAAGTTTTATTTGAATGTATGTATGTAATATAACTTGAAATCGACCACAGTTGGCACACAAGGTTTACTATTATCAATTTAACAAATGGTAAATTAGTTTGGGTGGAAGTTCCCCTCATGGGCCACCATAAAATGTTGTGATTTCTGCCAATGCAAAATTCAAAGTTGAGCAAACTCTGCTCTGGGGACTTTTTTCCACCGTGGTATAAATGAAAGAATGGGTTAACTTGACTGGTTATTTATTTACACAACTTATTAAATAAAACTAACTAATCTTGTGACCAAACGTGTGGTAAATTAACAAATTGAGAAAAGGGAAAATCGGGTTTAAATTCCGCGGCCAGACACGCACTCGATGACAGTTGTAGTTCGACTCCTCTTTCTGCACTTATTTGCAGCTGCTTAAGTGTGTAGGCCGTGGAGAGTCGGAGAGCTTGTATGGAGAGCGCGAGGGGTGCTAGAAAACCTAACACTCTCAATCACTCTCGATCGCTCTCTCTCTCTATTTTTCGACTTTTTCAATGAAATGAAACTTTTCATGACGTTTCAATTGTACAAATTTTACCCCCATGCGCCTAAAGAGGTTTCACTTCAAAAACTTTCCTAAGCACAGCTGACAGGATGGATCTTTTTGATGGCATGGTTGTTATTTCTTCAAAAACCAATTTCAGCTTTCCAACCAAAAAAATCTTTAAATTTTCTCAATTTTGTTCGCTTGCTTAAACGTTTGAAAAATACGTTTTTGTTTTAAAGAAATTGAATGAAATTAGAATAGGGTCTTGTTAAAAATACTTTAAGCTAATTTATGCAAACGTTTCAAACGAATTTATTTGTAAGTTTTCTAATGCCGTATTTTTAAAGTTAAAATTTCGTAAAAACTTGAGAGAAAACGTGAAAATTGTAGCAAATTCGTTGACTAAAGCTATAAGAAACATTTACAAAAGTTTTAAAGCAGTATACAGAAAATATAAAATTTCTGTAAGACGTTTTGTTCGAATGGAATAGAAAAGATTCTCTCTTACCAGTGTTCGAAACAATGTTTATACTAGTTAGTCGGAGAATATAATTCATGTTCGATGAACCGTTCCACAAAACAAATTTGACTGTGGATAAGAGCCCGGTATGATTGAACATTAATGTCCAGCTGTATGAATTGGAATGAATGAATAAAAAGCATGAAAGTGAAAAAAAGAAAAAACGCTATAGTCGGGTTTACCGACTATAAGATTCTCGTTACTCATTGCACTCTTTAATTTGTAAACATCTGTGTTGATATTTTCAATACAAACAACATTTGTTAAGGTCACTTGTCTCTAGCATTCCCACAGAGTTTCGCGGTTTGTGGGCGTTAAAAGGGGCGTGGTCGGGTTTTGAAACAAACTTGTTCAGCGTGGGATATATAGAAGTCTGTGTGCAAAATTGTGTGGCTCCAGCTCTTATGGTCTCCGAGATCTCGACGCTCGTACGGAGGGACGAACAAACAGACATTTGCAAAGTTCACAGTAGAGCTGCAAAACCATCGATAGTTTCAACCATCGATTATCGTAAATTATTTAGCGATAATCGAAAAAGAAATGCACTTTTTTTTTAATATTTATATTTTAGTTTACTTAAAACAAGACAATATTTTCTCCTCTTCAAACTCAAAAATAGAGGAACCACCAATTGGAAACTAAACTAATTTATAAACTACAAAAGTAATACAATTAGTCCAGTCAATCTAGACATTGAAATAACATTAATTCGGACAGAGCTGAAATTTGGTGGAGGCCTTTGGTTAACCCTAAGGAACAAATTGTAAAAAGTCCCCATCGATCCCAAGTGAGCTAATTGAGTTATTCAAGGTCACAGGTGAAAATTTTGACTTCTTTGAGTTTTTCTCAAAAACGGTAAATTTTATCGAAAAATAAAGAAGCGGAAAGTTGTAGATCTTGAAATGCTCTACAAAAATGATTCATATGATTTTTTCTGTAGGACCCACCATTTTCCAGATATCGCGCTTGTAAGCATCACGTTATACATAATGAGCACACATACGCCACGTATACACACAGTGTACGTGGTGATAAGATCAAGTCCACGTCGTTGGTCCTGTGGCAAGCTAAGAGTTGTATTTTGATGTGATCTTGTTAATAATAAATATATTGAATATGTGAATACAAACATTTTAATTACGTAACATTATTTTCATCAAAATTTCTTCGAGAGTTCAAAAATCGGTAAAAAAGGCCTACAATTTCAGAAAGTTTGTGTTTGTCGAGCTCTTGCAGACAAACTAATTGCCGCATCTACGATCAGTTAGGCAGTGTTGAAGATTTATTTGTAAGAAGTAAAAATTGGTATCATGCACAAAAATCGGCCGGCTACAACCCGGGATATACGAAAAACTTGTAAAGGCCATACACTGTGTGTATACGTGGCGTATGTGTGCTCATTATGTATAACGTGATGCTTACAAGCGCGATATCTGGAAAATGTTGGGTCCTACAGAAAAAATCATATGGATCATTTTTGTAGAACATTTCAAGATCTACAACTTTCCTCGTTTTTATTTTCGATAAACCTAACCGTTTTTGAGGAAAACTTAAAGAAGTCAAAAATTTCACCTGTGACCTTGAATAACTCAATTAGCTCACCTGGGATCGATGGGGACTTTTCACAATTTGTTCCTTGGGGTTAACCAAAGGCCTCCACCAAATTTCAGCTCTGTCCGAATTAATGTTATTTAAAGCCATTTTTATGTCTAGATTGACGGGACTAAATGTATAAACATTTTTTTTTCACAAAATACTTACAAATTTTTAGCGCGTCAGTCTCGAAGTGATGGTACAACGATATATCGATGGTGAAATAAAACCATCGATATATCGCCAAAAACGAAACCATCGATAATATCGTTTTAACCATCGATGGTTTTGCAGCTCTAGTTAAAAATATTCTCTTTTACTCTACGAGCTTACAATAGTTTTATTAAAAGAGGTGAGAGTTGAATTGAGGGAAAAATTCAATTTTAGCTTGGTTTCATTTAAACACATTAAAAAATAATAAAGGACGCTATAGTAAGGTTTCTCGACTATTTGATTCTCTTTGCTCTTTGCCCGCTTCAAAAAAAAATGTTACCTGCTTTCGAGCGCAATGAATTTTTAAAGCACTTACCCAATTTCTTGAAACTAGAGATTTTTGGATATCTGTGTCAATGCAAACAACATTAAGACAACTTTTCTCTACCTTTAAAAAAACAAAGCAATGTTTCACGGTTTGTGGGCGTTAGAAGCGTATTCAGGTTTTAAACAAAAAATGGATAAAGAGCAGATCTACAAAAGTCTGTGCAAAAATTGGTGGTTGTAGCTCTTATAACTCCCGGTATCTCCACGTTTGTCTGGAGAGACGGACGGACAGACAGACATTTTTTATTGATTTTTTTTCCTTTTTTTTTGGTTTAAATGTTGTGACATTAATTTATTTGGCCGCCATAATGTTTTAATGTTTTTGCGGTTTATTTTTTTCTTTAAAATAATAAAAATATAATAAACAAAGGTCGGCCATCTTCTTCGGAAAAATTGGCGGATTTATTTTTCTGTTGCCATCAAGGTTTTAATTAAGGCACCAACGTGGTCCCAGCTTTTCAGAAGAAATCCAGGTTCTATGTTTGGTGTAATTTGATCTTTGGTGATCTGAAACAAAGAACCAAGGGAGACCATCATCTTCTGATGAATTCACGGTTACATATTTTAATTACCCTCTTTGTTAATACCAAGAAAAATGGAAACCGCGAGTACTTAAAAAAAGGATTGTCCGTTTTGGTTCCTTGTTTTGGATCCATTATCGTATGAAGGCCATCTTTTAAATAATTGCTCCTAAATATACAGCCCTGTTCCAGTTTTCACTTATGAAAGATTCACACAGATTCAAATTTCCCAGACCTATTCTAATATTCACTTCCGGAAATCCTCACGTAATCGAATTTCCCTCCGTTAGCCTCTGTAAAGCACAAAAATGAATTATTTTAAAATGCTTTGCGATAAGTTAACGTGAAAATTATATGTTTACCCTATTCTTTAAACAAGATGTATAAACAATGCTATAGCGAATTTATAATTTGCTTTTATTTAAATACATGTCTGAACTTTGTTTTTGATTATAAACATACGAAATTTTTACAAAATGGCGGCTGTGGCAGCCATCTTCTCCATGCCCTTCGTTAGATTATTTTTTGCGGTAATCACTCTGCAGCTCAGACCAATTACCTGTATAAACACATGAAACATTTTTTTTTTTTTGGTGAGGTTTGCTTAAAACTTGCAAATGTTGACAAACATTGAAATTTGTTAACATTTTTTTGCAAAAATAAAGAAGTTTGATTTTAACTCTGTTTTTGTTGTTATTAGCGACTGAAAAATTGTTTAAACAATTAATTTTCACTGATATTAAAGTTTTAAGCACAATCGGTGACTTTCATCTAAAAAATTATTGTAAGTTAAGCTTTATACGTGCAGTGGTTTGTTTGCAACTGTAATTACCGACTGAAAAATGTGGTTTCGAGAAAACGAGCCCTAAAGTTTTTGGACCGATAAGCGCGGCTCCGCGCGCACTGTTTCCTGGAAGATTAACTCAAAAACTATTCTCAGTAGACATGATTCTATTTTCAGATAGTAGGTATAGCTATCGATTAAAAGTAAAAAAAAGACAAGAAAGAACGCCATAGTCCTGTTTTCCGACTATCAGATTTGCGATACTCATACATAAGAAGAAGAAACGCTTGAGTCGTTAGCCCTCTTGAAAAAAAAAAACGTAGCCTTCTTTTGGGCGCAATAAATGTTTAACGCATTTGTATGCAGAATTTCTTGTAACTGTCCAGATTTTCAAAAATTTTAGATATCTGTATAGATATTTTCAATACAAACAACATTTATTAAGGCCACTTTTCTCTAGTTGCAAAAATGTGGGCACCACAGAGTTTCGCGGTTTGTGGGCGTAAAAAGGCTCGTGGTCGGGTTTTGAAACATACTTGATCTACGTGGGGTATATAGAAGTCTGCGTGGTGGCTCTAGCTCTTATGGTTCCCGAGATTTACAGGCTCGTACGGGCGGACGGACGGACAGACAGACAGACATTCAATGTTACAGTACTTGCTTACTCTTCAAGTATCGCAAATAAAAATCGATTTTTTGGAAGTTATAAATAGAGTGCCCCCCTTAATTCGTTCCAATGAGTCGAAATTAAGACATATCCTAGTGTCCCAGCACAGCCGCAGCCGCGTCATAGCCAACAAGGACCATTGCGCTTCACCGCAGCCACGCATGAGTTTAAGAAGCTAGTGACCATTGAGCTCCACACAAAGGGGCTTCCTAGCCACGCAGCGTCATCAACAAATCCCGCTTCACCATTATCAGAAGACCTCGGGCTCACTTTGGACCGTCGGCTCACCTGGAAGCCGCATATAGTGGCTACTTGCGCTTCCACTCGTCAAAAAGCCCATAAGATGAGGTGGCTTCTTCGTCCGGGCAGCGGACTTTCTTTGACGGCGAAATCACGGCTTTTTAAAGCTATTTTGATGCCAACGCTTTCCTGGGGCATCAACTTTTGGGGAACTGCATGTAACACATCGATAAAACTCATTGAATCTTGTCAAGCCAAAATTTTAAGACACATGATAAACGCCCCATACTATACAAGAAACACGACTATTTTTCGAGATCTCAAAATTAATCCTGTTTGTACATCTATCACTAACACTGCCACCCGTTACAGAACAAGACTCCTCTCACATACAAACAGACTTGCTCTAATACTATCCAGACCTATGACCAGAAGAAGACTTAAAAGATTGCACCCATCTGACAATTGGATACTTGGACGGCCCGCAAGCGGTAAACTCATTCCAGACATAGACGTATAGACTGCTACACTGCCCGATACTGTGAAGGGCCATATTTTGTATACTACCAGTGAACACCAACATGTGTGAAGGTGAATTGAGTTTCACAAAACACACTAGAATAAAAACGCATATCAAAAAAAAAAAAACCATTATCAGAAGAGCCACCTCAGCCGCATCGTTGTCATCGTCCAGGGGCAAGCCAGCCACAATGTCGTCATCTCCACTGCAGCCGGTTTTCATAGTCAACAGGGACCATCGCTCTCCGCCAGAAGTGCGCCCCAACCAGCTAGGATTTAGTCATTTGTTTTTAATTGTTCCAGAATGAGTAAAAGTTAAGTTGTAGGAATAATGCCTGCTATTAGACGACCAAACATTGGACGACGTACACGTAGTGCAATTTATAGTTCGAGTTTCCTTGAAAGTTAAACGCAAGGGGGGCGTGCAGAAAGAAATAAATCGTAACGAGCCCATATAGCACAAATTCGCGCTACACAAAGATATAAGAATAACAAACTTGAATCGCACTGCATTTGCATGCAATTCCTTAACGTTCTACAAAGACTATAGCCGCGTTGTTATCGGTTCATTGTCTGTTATATTTCAGCACTGCAATGCACTGAATTTTCGATTGGAAGCCCCCGGCTTTTGCTGCGCAAGTGGCAAGGTATAATTGCCGGTTTTGACTCATCCACCAAAACCATTGTACTCGCTTCTATATGAAATTACAAGCAAATCAAACCATCAAAACAAACGGATGTTTTCAAATTACGTCATTTGAAGCAGAGGTTGTTCAAAAAGCAGGCTACAATCCGAGCTATTAGGTAATAGCATTACTCTATTATCAACATGAACAACTATCATTTTTTAATTGCATCACAAAATTCACATTCAAGGGCAAATTCACCATTGAGCGGGCGCTTCGTTACCTCCACCAAACAAAGATCACAATTTCAGATCTATTTCATTGGGGATTCGGCTGGTTTACTAAATTAGCGTTGTGCAATTTTCACTGCAACTAAATGTGAAATAATAAATAATTGCAAAATCATCTAAATGAGCGTAATAAATTGGTCAGATTGTTCAAACCAGCATTGGATGCAATGCATTCTGACGACCACAAAATCATTATCAGAGCAGATAAAACACCAGCTGGAAGCCATTCAAGACAATTCAATGCGCTCACTATCAATGAAGTTGCAATGGTGATTGTTGGCGAGAATGTGGAATCACCCGGTATTGTTCTCAAGCGTCGGAATGATGTCCACCATTGCACATTGGGATGAAAAGCCTTTTTTTTGACATAAAGTCTAATTTTAAAGATACGGATTCAAAATTTTTTTTACATAATAGTCAGACTATAGTGAAGTTTCGGTTTTCATTATTTTTTGATTTTGACCACGCCCACATGAACCACCCCCGCCCGCGAAGGTAATTTTAATGATACAGATTTAGTTTTTTGTGTGCATAATCCCAATCTCGCCCAATCCCATATATAAATAAAACGTACGTGTTTTATTTTTTTCTTTTTACTCACCATCTGTATTTAACTCGTTTGTTAGAACTCGAAATGCCCTATTCGCACAACCAGTTAAGTGTATCGCCAAAGCTGCGATAATTCTTCAGCCACACTTCCAGCAGTTCGCTCCTACTAATTTCAAGTTGTTCCGAATTTATTTAAATATTACGAAATTGCGCAAGTATGCGCCAAAGTTAATAACTCCATTTAATCATATATACACTAACACATATTACCACATTTGCACTTTTTGGAAACCTGCGGAGACTTTCTAGTTCTACTCCACGAAACACAAACATTTATAGGTTAATTTCTACGCAAAACATGGTTCAATAAAACAATTAAAACAGTACGAAACAAAAGCAAAAGCATAATATTGCGTTTAAAGCAATATTATACATACCTTGACGAAGATTTTCCATATTTGCTAAAGAATAAAAAATTAAACTTTTGGCACGCTTCGTAGAAAAATTAAGGCGCACACAAGTTAACTCAAACAGCTGACTTTAGAGGGCTGCCAAAGAGCCAGGGATGGTCAACAAAATATTTTAAAAATAGTTTTATAATAGTTGAACATTTCTTTAACGGATTAAAAAAAAAAATTCGGAAAATTTCACAAAATAATTTTGGACTTTATGCCAAAAAAAAGGCATTTCATCCCAATGTGCATTGCAGCGCGTTTATGAGACTCATCGGTCATATGATGCACTTCAATATCCGTTGAAGTTCTGTCGTCGAGAAGATAGTGTGACAATAATTTCTGTTGCAATTCCGCTTTTAATCTCGTCGTACTAAATTGCTACACCGATAACTTTTCGCGCAGCTCATCAACTTGCAATGCCAAAACATCGCTCCATTTTACAATATTAAAATGCAGGAAATACAATTCAAAAGATGCAATGTTTATTTGAATTTAAAATTTTTCCCAAAATTTAAATTAAGTAACAGCCCGATGTTTTCAAACCCCAATATTAGATATCGATACCAATGTTACTCCTCGTTGCATACATATGTCGAAGATTCACTACTGTCTCCGCTTCAGGCTGCTCTTCGTGCTGGTCCAAACGGAAACGTTTTCTGGCGCGTGGCATGATCTTTTGACTTCGGCTCTTCAACTACTAATGATCTAGAAACTGCTGGCGTCCCTTTTGCCAGCGTCGCCTCTACTTTATTCTACTCTCGCTTTCACACTCCAATACACACACTGTTGAGAACTTTCCGTTATTCCTGTTTGATGCTAACACCTGCATCCTTCTATCTCGCTCACACCAGTGCACAGACTAACGTTGACGACAGAAACTGTTGCCTCCATTTTGAGAGCCGAAGAAGCAGCACAGAAGCACATGAAAACGAATGAGAAGCGAAAGACAAACCAAAGCTAACTGTCGTTATAATTTGAATTTGCCAACTAATCCACGACACGTACAACTTTTAAATCAAAATTTCTGGCTACGCTCCGTTTTGACTGGCCTCTCTTAAATGACGTCACCGCTGCTGCTGCTGTCACCGCTCTCACCGCTGCTCGTCCGGTGTATACTTTTTGTAGCGTCGCACACACTTTAAGACTTCCAAACTCAACTAGAACCTTCTGGGCGTCTTTTTCAGCTGCTAAAATCCATGTCCGCTCTTCTCGCTGTCAACAGCGTCACCACTGCCACTGCTGTCACCGCTTTCACCGCTGCCACCGTTCTCACCGCTGCCACTGCCGCTCCCTGTAGAGTCACACACACATTTAAGACTTCCAAACTCAGCTCAAACCTTCTGGTCGGTCGCCTTTGTCTGCTGCCAAAATCCGTGCACCAGCCTGTCGCTTTTACGATCCTGCACGCACGCTCCAAAAACGCACCCAAATCCAAAATCTTGATTTCGGCTTCTCCACCGCCTGCATGTCTGCAAGACGCTGCTGCTCATTGTTTTCCAGCCTGTGTCGACGATCTTTTTCCGCGCATTGCGATGCTCCTAAACTCTGTCCACGATTCGCTGCTCCCCAGCTTTGGCGCTTTTACCAGCCACCACTGACACAACTACGTCCCCGATCCGGTGCTTTATCGTTGGCCCTCTTTAACAGCCGCCACTTCCATAGCCTGTCTGTCTGTGTGAGTCGCTGCTTCTCTCCGTCTGTATGTGTAAGTCGACGTTACTCACCGCCTGAATGTGTGCGCTTAACTTCGCCTCGTTACTAGCATGGCGCATCTCTGTAATAAAATTCATTTTGCCTCGCTGTCCCGCTCTTATTATCCTCGTCGTACACCAGCCAACCTACTTATGACGACTTTCCGATCTTCCAGCCTTTTCTTTGCGAACTGTCTTAGAATTTCATTAGCTTTCACATGTACCGCACACCAAGTTTTACTTGCCAAAATGATTGTTCAAACTTAATCAAATGGTAGGCCAAACCTTGGTTTAGCCCCCAAAATTGTAGAGTCCACCTTTTATAAGTGAGAACACCGACTGACTGGCTTTAAGTTGCCACTCTTGTTCTCACATTGCATTCGATACGTTAGAGAAGTATAGAGGATTAATAGGTAAAACTGCTTCTGGTCGCACTGCTACCACTACAGATCCTACAACAGCTTTGAATTGAGTTGGACTGACAATGTTCGAAATGAAATGCTCTTAAAAATGATCTTCCCAGCGAAGCTGAGCTATTGGTCTTTGGTACCGCGACAATGCTCTTAGTTGTGCTGCGAAACGATATAGACGCAAACTCACTCTTGAACGAATCTGTTGCAAAACGGCAAAGAGAGGCAAGAAATCTGTTCAACAGGGCAAAAAGAGGCCAAGTTACATGGGCCTCATACGAAAGCGCCCTTACACTCTACAACAAGGAGCTGAGAAAGGCTAAAAGAGCCACGTGGAGAAATCACTGCGGGGAGATTTCTACTCTCCCTGAAGCGATTCGACTGCAAAAGGCACTTGCAAAAGACCACTCAAACGGTATTTGCACTCTCAAGAAACCAGATGGTACATACACAAACACTCCCGAGGAAACTAGCTCTCTTCTGCTAGAGACGAGGTGGACACAACCAACTTAACCGCAGCAGAAAGAAGTACGCCGTATAAAGTATTCCAACAAAATAGTGTACTTTGGGCTATCAAGATCATGAGCCCCTACAAATCCCCCGGACCTGATGGGATTTACCCTTGCCTTCTTCAACAAGGCGCTTCGCTTATTACGCGAGCCATGGTCCGCATATTCAGAGCTAGTCTCTCACTTGGCCACTTGCCAACCAAGTGGACTGATGTTAGGGTCGTATTTATACCAAAGGCAGGGAGAAAAGACTCACAACTGCCTAAATCATACAGACCAATCAGCCTCAGTTCATTCCTTCTTAAAACAATGGAAAAAGTATTGGACCAATTTATTCGGGATCTCAAGCTACATCCCTTACATAAACTCCAATTTGCCTATCAATCAGGCAAGTCCACTGAGACAGCTATTCATTGCCTCACTACCAAAATAGAAAAGGCACTTAGCAGCCAACAAATAGCTCTCTGTGTCTTTCTGGACATTTCAGGTGCCTTCAATAACACCTCCTACGAGGCTATCCCAAATGCACTGATCCGTAAAGGGATTAATAAACCCATTATCAATTGGATCCTCTTGATGCTTAAATCAAGAACGATCTCTCTAGACCTGGGGGGAAACACCAAGTCCATAACAGCCACAAGGGGTTGTGCCCTAAACACCACATACAACTGGTGTCTTGACAAAGGACTCAGTTTAAGCCCAACGAAAACTATAGTAGTTCCATTCACGAGGAAAAGAAGTCTAAATCTAGAAAGACCAACTCTGAGAGGAACCACTATAGAATTCTCCACTGAAGCCCAATATCTTGGAGTCATTGTTGACTCCAAGCTGACGTGGAACTCTCACCTTCACTACGCCATAAATAAAGCCACAAGAGCACACTTTGCTTGTAACAGGCTTTTTGGTAAGACTTGGGGTCTGAATCCCAAGATGGTGTACTGGTCCTTCTCTACTGTCATAAAACCCATACTCACGTATGCAGCCATACAGTTAGAGAACTAAGCAAACTACAGCGCCTAATATGTGTCGGTATAACAGGAGCCAAGCGCACTTCTCCGACCGAAGCTTTAGGGATTATCACCGGCATATCGCCACTTCCCATCTTAATTAGAAGGGAAGCTTACCTTGGAGCTATTCGCCTTAATAAGATCTACAACTTCAAAGCTGGAGATTTTACGGGGCACCTAGAGATACTCAGTTCTCAACGACACAGCCCAACCTTAAACCTTTCCTACATACAGGAACAACTCGTTCGCTTCAACAGAAACTTTATCGTGGAAATCCACGGTAGAGATATCTGGACATCAGAAATACCCAATGTACCAAGCGGTTCTCAAATCTGGTACACTGATGGATCCAAATTGGAAGATGGTAGCACGGGTGCTGGAATCTACGGGCCACGGCTCAAAAGATCCATACCTATGAGAAAACTTCCCACCATCTTCCAAGCGGAAGTACACGCCATTGAAATCTGTGCCAGAGAATGTCTTCGCAGGAATATGCGAGGGGCACAGATTTACATAATGTCCGATAGCCAAGCAGCTCTTCGAGCTTTGAAATCATACTCAATCGCATCCAGGCTAGTCGAGGACTGTTTCCAGCTTCTCAATGAACTCGGAACCCATAACACCGTCAAGCTATGGTGGGTACCGGGTCATGAGGGACATGCAGGAAACGAAATGGCTGATAATCTTGCCAAATCTGGGGCAAGCATGCCATCCATCGGCCCTGAACCCTTCTGTGGACTCTCAAAAGGACACACTATGGAGGAGATCAGAATTTGGGAAAAGAGGGAAATAGAAAAACACTGGACAGACAGCGTAGGCCAAAGACAGGCAAAAAGATTCCTCACTCCGGACAAAAACAAGTCCCTTAAACTCCTAGAATTGAATAGGGGAGACCTTCGTATCCTCACAGGATACCTCACGGGTCACTGCAAGCTCAGGTATCATCTTAAGAAACTGAGACTAGTCGACACGGACGTCTGTAGATTTTGTGAAGAGGAGCAAGAGACATCTGAGCATGTCCTCTGCGAATGCCCTGCACTTTTCAACAGACGACTGCAACACCTTGGCAACATATGTGTGCCACCATTTGGAACATAAGGCCCAACTTAGTGCTCAATTATATAAAGAGCCTAAACTTTTAGGGAACCATTCATTTTCTATTTGCCTGTGCAATAGATCTCTATTGGTCGCGGTACATAATAGGCTTAAAAAAAAAAAAAAAAAAAATATTTCGAAATTGTCAGCCACCGGGTTTTATATTTCAGATTTGTGGGAAAAGTTTCTGTTTAGGTGCACTTTATTCCAGTTGCACCACCGCGTACAAGATTTGTTTGCTTATAAAGGCAATACAAGGGCAAAGATTTATGGGCCGGCCTTGTTTTGTAGCCGCTGGCGGTCCTGTTGTGAAAATAAAATTATCTTTGTCTTAACATCAACAAAACGCTTTTATCAAGACGCTGGAAATCAGTAGAACTTGTAATTGTTTTTCACGTCTTTTTTTTCATGGTAAAAATGTATTATTTATCGCCTGCAAGTTTTATAAACAATAAAAAAAAGATGCCGGACATAATGTTATTGAGTGCAGTAACTTTTGAACGGTGTTAGAGGAAAAAATGGTCGTTAACCCGTGATGGCAGTTAATTGAACTTCAGGTTGGATATGAAGTTTTTCACGTGGAGAAGTTATGGTGCTTTAGTTTTCAAATTTTGTTTCCTTGTCGTTAAATCCAGTCTTGATTCATCCCGTGTTGTAATCTTACCTAAACCGATCCTAAATTTTATTTTATCTCGATCTAAGCTTCTCTATCCGAAAATATGTGGATTATTAACCGATTTAATATAGCTGATTTGTTGACGATTTACTGATGAAATCATCATAGATTTTTTTGCATGAGATGAACAGAACTGATTGGTACAGACTTAATCAGTGCTGGGCACTATTACACTGACAAGTAAAATTTGCATACACCCAGCAAATCAATTTGAATTTCGTTCGCGCTTGCCGACGCACACAAAGACACAAATCGTGTCTGCGCTGGCAGAGAAATTCCTTGACTCGCGAGTATGGGCTATGCCCAGAACTGCACTAAATGCTGCTTTATTAAAAATAAGCCAAAAGTTACTTTTGTAAAACTAATAAATGTTTCAAAACAGTTCAAATTTTTCTTTGGAACTGCATTGTTGCCGGCCCAAAACCTTAAAAAATTAATAAAAATTTTGAACTTCTAAATGTATATATGTGGCCCACTTAAAAGATTTTAACTAATATCAAATGTATTTATATTTCTATTTTCTCTCAATAAGGTTCTAGCTCAGCCTGGTGGAACGAAGTTACTTGCACCGGACTATTTTCCTTTGGATTGGGAATTTTTTTACTTATTTTAAATTGTCTTATAAGTCGGAAAGAGGAGGAGGATCTTGAGGATTATGTGCAGCGCCAGCTGACTCGATCTCGTTCTGGTAATTTACTGTCTTAATAATTCAGATTGTACAAAACTTAGCACATGCCATCTAGGTCACAGACTTGAGCGAGATATAGAGACTGGTGTACTTACCACGCGTCATGCACGAAAAGCTGTTGCCTTAAAGAGCGGACGAAACAACTCGCCCTCAGATGTAGCTGTTGTTAATTACGACTTACCAGAAACTTTGTCTAATGGACCAATAAGTGGAAGAAATGGTTAGTTAAATTTATTGCCCCGTTCTTTGAAATGAGTAATTAAAAAATATTTTAGGTCTAAACAGCCCCGGTGATGTTCTTCTCGAAAAAATTGTGGAAGAGGACACTGCTTATTTAAACGACCGCAGTGTTGGAATATCTCCGATCGAAATTGAAAATGATACAAAGCAGCTGTTAAGAAGAGAATCTATAAATGATGCAATCAATATAACACGAATATAAAAGCGCAACATTTTTTCTTATTAAAAAAATTAGATATTTTATATCTTATTAGCTTTAGGAAACGAATAGTATATAATCAGCTGCAAATCATTTTTAACATCGGCAAACATTTGCAAATGTTTTTACTGTCAAATTTAAGAGAGACACCATTTAATAAAACTGTGTAAGAATAATAAATAGTTTTAAGCTAAATGATGTATGTAATGATTTTTGCCATGGTATAAAAATTCATATAAATTAGACCAAAGATACCCGAAAAACTTCTGTATGTAGCTTAAAATTAAACTTACTTTATTCGGTTTAATTTCCTAACATTCGAAGGAATAACTTTAATGAAAATTCGCGACAATCGAGCGCATTGTCAAAAACATTTTTTCCCAAATAAAAAATGGATAAATAATTGTATCCAAAATATATTTATTTAAGTGACAACATAATTATTTAAGAAATCCCCTCTCTGACTGAAAACGTATCCTTTGGGGCTTAAATTTTATATTTTATTATACATATACTATTGTATGCCTGTATGTTTAAAACCATAGCAAGAATAATTCTTACTATTCAGCTCTTACTTACTTAAATACTAAACGCTTATAAAATAAATTGTTTATGTAATAAAAAATTAATAATTCCTTACACAAAAAAGCGTATATTGTTTTAAGATTTTTTCACTGAAAATCGTAGTTAATGTTTACGTTGTTGTAAAACTGCGTAAATAAAATAAATTTCAATTTATTTAATTAGTTTCTCCGGCACGCTGCTAAGAAATGGTTGAGTAAAAGCGCTTGGTTTTATTGTGCAGCTTTGTGTCGATAACGAAACTAATAAGCAGTTAACGAGAAAGAACGCTATAGTCGGGTTTCTCGACTATTATATTTCCGATTCATATTCTCTTTAAAAAAAGGGTTTTCTAAACAACCAAAAATTGTTGACACTTTCCAATGCTCTGCAAATATGTTGCAAGTTTATGTTGAGTTTGGACTTGTCCTCACATACATAATCAAATTTCAGAAGGATTTTATCCTAATTACGTCCTTTTTGGAAATTTTGGTCTGCAGAGCATTTTGTTATCTAGTAATTACAATTCACGAAATTATGGTACCTAAAGTTCCTGTACGAAATAAGCTTTGACCTGGAAAGAGTCAACAATTTTTTTTTTTAAATGGACTAGCAGTAAATGGCCTAAGTTCATATTAGGACACTTTTAAAAAAAATGCATTTAAATTTTTTGGATATCCTTGGTGGTTTAGAAGCAGTGTCGATTTGAAATTTCAGTTTATTTTTGTACGAAATAAGCTTCGAGCGATTTTACGTACGGACGGACGGACGGACAGAAAAACATTTGCAACGTTAACAATATTTACGATACTCTAGTATTTGAGTATCGAAAATAGAAATACCTTTCCAACGACATTTTTCACACTTTTCAAAACTAATGTTTTATTCTATTTTTGGGAAAAATAATTTAAGATCTTAATAATTGTTTTCTTGTTTAAATATTGACGGTATGATAGTATAAGAGTTTTGGGATTGATATATTCAAACTTTGCTGCCGCCCGGCAAGATAAAATTGCTATCCTTTTTCACTCAAGACCGATTCAAAACAAACCGCCAACCGTCGGCCAATAATGTACATTAAAATGAAAAACTATTGGTGATATTATTACATGTTGTTTTAAACGTTAAAAAGTATGCATATATTATTTTAGTAAACTAGTTATGTGTTTGTTTAACGTTTGTCCCAAAAAAAATTGAATATTAGATCTTTGTGTCATTATCCAGCTGGTACTCGCCATGGTGGATATTTATGAGTGGGAGAACATATTTAATATATAATAATATATAAAGCTCAGGTTTTCCTATAGGCACAGCTACCTGTATCGGGCGCCAGTTGTAACGATCTTGCAGGGGTAGCTTAGCCTCGTCCAGGATTCGCTGCAACAAGTTTATATTTGTTGGCGCTGTGCCAAAATAAGAACACCAGGGGTTTTAGGTTTAAGCAATATAAAGATGTATACTATAATGTGGTGATAAATGTATCGCGCGTAATATTTTGTTATAGTTTTAAGTTTCCGATTGATTAAGAAACTCAAGATAGTTTCAGATTTAATTTATTCGATCTCGGACATGCTGAACAGTAATTACAAGAGCGCGCGGTGTTGCCAGACTAGCGTACTAAAGCTCGTGCGTAGGCCACCTAGAACAGCTGGTAAAGTCTATTGCGAACTGACTTCTAGACAGCCGCTTGCAAAAAAATACTAAATATAATAATAGGGTTACCGTTCTCAACATTCCGGCCCACCCCGAAACTAAGTTTCTGAATTAGGCAGAATGGCAAGCTTTGAGATCGGACGAACGAGTTCCCCAGATGAAGTGCGCAGCTTGTCTGCGCGTACCAGTCCGTCGTTGCTTGGGTATGCATCGATCACGCTTGAAAGAGTCCACGCCGCTGGGGTTGTATTCGACTCCTTGATGATCGCTACGTCTCCAGGGGCAACGTTCTTGCGCTCCGTGCTCCACTTAGGGCGCTGTTGAATGTTGTGAGGTACTCCTGATGCCACCTCTTCCAAAAGCCTTGCAGCATCGCCTGAACGTTTTGCCAATAATCTGGACGGTTAACTGCAACTTGGCCAAGATAGTCTTCTAGCACCGATGTGTTTGAGCGTCCAATTAACAGATGTGCGGGCGACAAGTAGGAAACCTCCGTGTCTGATGTGACGAAGAGTGGTCGAGAGTTGACGACGGCTTCAATTTGTGCCAAAAGGGTATGCATTTGCTCGAAAGTGAGGACGGCATTTCCGATGACGCAGATAAAGCTTTACGGAGCGAACAGCTGATTCCCATTTTCCGCCCCAGTGGGGTGCGTGTGGCGGTATAAAAGTCCATTTGATACCCTCGCTGGCTAGGGCTTGGGTTACTTGATTGTTGTGTTGCTGCGAGATGATGAGTTTATGCATCTCGTCCAGTGCTCTTTTTGCTCCAACAAAGTTGCGACCGTTGTCGCTGTAGATATGAGAACACTTGCCGCGACGGGAGATAAAGCGACGAAATGCAGCAAGGAATGTTTCCGTGTTGAGGTCTGTGGCCAACTCCAAATGTATAGCGGAGGTTGCCAGGCAGACGAAGAGGCAAATGTATCCTTTCTCCTTTCGTGGGTTTCGTCCTTTGTGCACCTCAAGGAGAAGCGGTCCAGCGTAGTCACAGCCGGTATTTTTGAATCAGCAATCATTTGCAAATCAAGCAAGTCCGCCATACGTTGATCAGCTGTATTGTAGCGTTGACGAAAACATGAGTGGCAAGCATGAGTAAGTTTTCGTATCAAGTTACGTGCGCCAATTATCCAATATTTTTGGCGGACGATGGCGAAGAGTGCTGCTACACCAGAATGAAGATGAATCCTGTGCTGGGAAATACGATGTTGTTTCGGCAGAATTATTGGGTGCTTGACGTCCTCTGGGAGCAGTGAAATCAAATCATGGGCGAGAGCATGCGAAGCTTCGAAAAAGGTTTTACAGATTTATTGTTTTCCAACATAAATAAATCCGATGCGAAGCTGTTCTGCGCCTGTTTAAGGCACAAGAGGCGGGCTTCGTCGATTTCCTCAAAAGTGAGAGTAAGGTTTGAAGGCATTATTTTATGATTTCTACTTCGATGAATAAATCGGAATACATACGCAACGCAGCGAATCAGCTTAGTCCAGGAAGAAACTCATAGAGAGAGCCAGTCAATCGGGGATGGCTCAGCTTCAAATTTGATGCGGGTGGATAACGTAGTCGATTTAAGCCCGTCTGTCACGGGCATGTCCAGAACAGAGTTAAGGTTGCTTTCACTCTGCAGTTTCGACGCGTACAGATCGTTTTGGCGTAGCCAGCGTGGACCTCTCCACCACAGCTCGTAATTAAGAAGATTGGCTGCTGACATGCCTCTCGATGCGCAGTCGGCGGGGTTATCCTTCGATCCGACGTAATGCCATGCGCTGCGTGGGATGACATCGAGGATCTCCGAGGTTCGGTTGGCAATAAAAGTTTTTAGTTTTGATGGCGTGTGCGACAGCCACGAAAGAACAATTGTAGAGTCGCACCAAGCGTGCACAGTGATATTCTCGTGCCGCAAGCCCTTCTTCACAGCTAAAAGGAGGCGAGTGAGCAAAAGCGCACCACAAAGTTCAAGACGAGGAAGACTTTGTTGCTTCAAAGGTGCAACTCGTGTTTGGCTGCGATTAGTGACACCGAGCATGTGCCGTCTACGTGGACTACACGACTGTACACAAAAGCCGCATAAGCCTTTATAGATACGTCTGAGAACGCATGTAGTTCAATTTTCCCCGCTTCATTGTATACGTAGCGTGGAAGCCTTAAGTTTGTGATGTTGTTGATGTCGTTGCGGCAGGTCATCCACCACTCAGCTAACTTTGGCGGGAGTTTGGAGTCCCAGTCCAGATCAAGAAGCCAGAGTTCTTGGAATAGGATCTTGAACTGCACCACCACTGGCGCCAGAATACCTAGGGGGTCAAAGATTCGTGAGACGTCATATAAAACTTGCCGTTTAGTACTATCCGAATGTGTAGATAGCGAGATGTGGTAGAAAAGGATGTCGTCTTGGGGATTCCAATAAATTCCTAAAACCTTGGCTTCAATATTAATCGAATGCTCTTCTTGGTTGGCGTGACTGATGCGGCTGTTGTTCGACACTCATTTTCCAAGTTCAAGCCTAGCCTTGGACATCAGCTGAATGAGTTCGTCACGGCGGTTGATAAGTTCGTCTTCTGTATCAGCGCCGGTGAGGACATCGTCGACGTAGAAGTCCTCTAGTAGAATTTTGGAGGCGACAGGAAACTCCTCGTGGTGATCTGACTGCAAGAAACGGTGCACAGCTTGTTTCATTTGTGACTGTGTAAAGTTGGTAGTGCTGGAGAGGGTCACTGGGGGCATCTTTCTAGACAATTCGTTGGTAGCTGCGGAGTTGTGAAGCCACCCATATCTGGCGAAACATATTAACTATGTCCGCCGAAAACACAAACTTGTTTATTCGAATACGTAGGCAAACATGAAATAGATTCCGTTGAATGCTGGGTCCGATGTGTAAGGCGTCATTTAAGGCACGGCCGTCTGCGTCTTCAAAGGACCCGTCAAATACCACGCGCAGCTTTTTTCCAAGAACTGGGTGGTGAGGCATGTAGAATGCCTTGGAAGACGGTTTGCATTCTTCTGGCCGAAGCTGGCGCATATGACCAAGACTCAGAAACTCGTTCAGGAATTTCGCATATTGTAGATGTAGCTCCGGATAACGCTGTAGACGACGCTCTACAGCATAGAAGCATGAGATAGCCCCTTGTAGGCTATTTCCAAAGTCCGGGCTGTCCTATTTGAAAGGCAACTCCACAGTGTACCTGCCTTCTGAGTCTCGGGAATGTGTGTCTCGAAAGGGCTGCTCCACCTTCTCGTGCGATGGATCCTTCTGGATATGCTCAGTATTATCCTCGATCTCCCAAAAGCATTGGAGAGAGGCGTTAATATCAACCGTACTCATAAACGTGGTTGCGGCTGATGAGTACGGCATCGCAACAGATGTGATGATCCATCCAAAAATTGAAGAGATGGCAATAATGTTGCCATGCGTGTCGTATCTTTTGAACGACGTGTCAGCGAATTAGAGTCCATCATAAATCCGTAATGCATCTGCGTCGATGTTTTCTCGCGGAAGTGATGAAGTAATTTTGCGCAGCACATGCGCTGCGGCGACGATGGTATGTTGTGACACCATTGATTTGATGTGCAATGAAGCCAATCCTCGAGTCGTTTCAGCCTTGATGGAAGATATTCCGAAACAATGATCCTCAAGGGTGAATGTGCCGCTATCCAATAGCACACGGCAGGTTGTATATGTCCCTCTGACATTTTGGCCTATACCAACGATGTGGGTAATGTGCTTCTTCGTAGTCCAGGTGACTGTGTTGTGGTGCTAGTGCCCGAGGCTTGGGCGACATAGGCTGAGGTGCTTCTGCACGAATGTTTCCATAGACATTGCGTAGATCGATAGCCGGATCGTAAACAGTTGAAGCAAAGTGACCTTTCCTTTTCAAAGTCGCGTCGCTGTTCGGTATTCAGGTTCTGAAAATGCAGACATTTGTGCAGAAGATGATCAGTGGAGCCACACTTACCGCAATTGCCACGGTTAATTGCGACAAGTGTGCGCTTCGGTTTGGCCGGATTGTCCAGGTGACAACCAGGCTCAAGGTTGGGGGATGCTGCTGCATCTCAGTTCAAAGTCCTCGCAGCGAGCGTCTAGGAACTTAAACAACTCGTTAATGGTTGGCGATGCTGCGTCTCTGCTGTCCTCTATCCACTTCCTTCTCGATTCGGGGTCAATTTTTGCCAAAACTAGATGAATCACCCAACAGCCGCGGCTGGATTCTCCAATTGCAACTAGTCCCCGAATGATTTCATTGGCTCCATCAGCCATCTTGGGTAGATTGAACACCTTTCCATTGGTGGCAGCAAGCAGGCCCATAAAGGTTTCCAGCAAGGAGTCGACGACAAATCTTGGGCGGTCATACCGTTCATTAAGGCGTGCCCATGCCTAGTCGTAGGCAGCCTCCGTAATGGAAAGGTGGCTGAGAAGATTTGCTGCTTCACCTACGACGAATGACTTGAGGTAATGAAACTTTTGAATCTTTCCCAGGCTGGCCTTGCGGTGGACGGTGCTTTCGTAAAGATCCTTAAAGGCTAGCCACTCCCTGTAGTCTCCACCAAATGGTTTGAGGATGATCTTCGGTAAGGGGTTCTCCCGTAAGGGAGCCGCAGCAGGCGTTGCTGCGTGTGGCAGAGAAGCTCCACTTTCAGACAACCGTTGAAAGAAGTCGTTTTGTTGGCGCAGCAACATAGCCATGTTGTCCTCCGGTTGAGGCTTAACGTTTGGCTGCAACGAGTTCTTCAACGATGTGAGTAGGGCTAGGGCGTGCAGATACTTTTCCTCGTATGCTTGGAAGTCTGCAGTAGGATTCCAAAACCCTCAAGCGAGTCAATGTTCCCTTTACACGGCCACGTGCTTTCATAAGGCGTTTAAGTTGTTGCTGCTTCATGGTGAGCAGAATTAATCACTACAATTCTGTTAAGTGCGGACTGGATCCGGTTCGAAGGACCAATTTATGGTGATAAATGTATCATGCGTAATATTATATTTTGTTAAAGTTTTAAGTTTCCGATTGATTAAGAAACTCAAGATAAGTTCAGATTTAATTTATTCGATGTCGGCCATGCTGAAAATTAATTACAAGAGCGCGCGGTGTTGCCAGAGTAGCGCACTAAAGGTCGTGCGTAGGCCACCTAGAACAGATGGTAAAGTCTATTGTGAACTGACTTCTAGACAGCCGTTTGCAAAAAATTCTAAATATAACATTAAGGTTACCGTTCCTCAACACAATGCGTCCACACCTAACTTACTACAGTGCTATACGCACTCGGACACTCCCGCTTAGCTCACGCTCCGCTAGATACGCTACACGCACTCGGATACTCCCGCTAAGCTCACGCTCTGCTATATACGCCTGCTAGCTAACGTCCTGGAAATTCACCGTCCGCCTGGGCTATGATACAATTACATAAGGTAGTCTCGTCGGCTGCCAAACCGTTCGTATTTTACTCCCTTAACGTTCAGTGCCTACTCCGTTTTTATTCGGAACCTTAACCCTTGTACAACAGAACAATGTCGCTTTGCAGTTTTTGTCGTAATCGCGTGATAGGAGTGAAATTTATGCATGTTCCGAAATGTTTGGCGAAAAGACAACAAGAAATTATATGTTTAAAAACAAAAACAACGTTTAATTTCAAACTCAAAACTATTTAAAACTAAACTGTAAACCAATATTCAAAATTTATTATTATACATATCAGCTTTAAGCCCCATGCATCGTCTAAGGTTTATATACACTTATTACACTTACACTTATACACTGACATTTGTCATTTGTTGTTTCGCTCGCACTCACTACGTTGAGTTCTCTCGCTCGCACTCATTGTCGATTTTGTTAAGGGAGTAGTTTTTGCCGACGAGACTACCTTATGTTATTATATCATGGCCTGGGCACTTAAAGTACGAAGTGAAGGTAGGCTGTATTCCTGCTGAGACTGGACGGCGTTCTGGTCAGAGGGAATCCTCCCAACTGACTTACTGCGCTTGCGTGGCTAAGAACCTTTTTTGTCCTGTGTTTCTGCTGCAGCGATCCGTGGCTCGTTTACCAAGGATTCACTATCACTCGCACTAAGACTGGTCACTGTCATCGACCCTGTGTTCTCCTTCAGTGATCCTTGGCTCATTTCCCAAGGATGCACTATCTCTCGCACTTGCACTGGTCACTGTCACCGACCCTGTGTTCTTCTGCAGTGATCCTTGGCTCGTTTCGATGCACTATCCCTCGCGCTAATACAGGCCCCTGCCTACCACGTCCTTGTCCTCTTTAACGCTCTGGTCACCTCGCACTCAACTCAAAAATTAACAGCCCCCGACTCCAGTCCTACCCCGCTCTTTTATACCCCTCTAACATTGCTGCTACTTTTATTCAGCCGTCTGCTCTCCCGCCAAAACTTCTTGTGCAGCGCGTCCGTTTCCCGCTATGCTCCGACTGTCCGCCTACAGCGGCTCCGCTTTCATTCAGCGGACCGCTCTCTCGCTCAACACTCTTTGTTCATCCCGCGACGTGCTGACTGCCCGCTATGTCTAAAACTCTCACTCCAAACTCTTATACTGCGTTTCTGTTCTACTCAATCTTTTCTACAGCGTTTTGTAAGGGATCTTAGCGATTCCTTACAAGTTTCATTATAGTCTTAGCAACATGACTTATTTATCCGAAAGGATAACAGTTACTATCCCCACATCGTCCTTGAAGTTTTAAAAATTTCATGGAAACTCGATTTTTTTTTTCTTTTTTGATAACGCTGGGTGCGGAAAAGTTGTAAAACAATGTCAAATGAAAGCACAAAAAAGTTTCAGCCCGAAAGGATACTATTTACTATCCCCGCAACGTCTTGAAATTTCGAAATTTGCATGAAAACATGCAAATTTGCTCGTAGCAAAAGTTCGGTAGGGCATTTTCAGAAAATGCGGCATACATATTCAGTTTGATCTATATTTAAATTTATTTGAACCGTTAGATAATCTATCGAAATCATACCTGCGAAGCTGAAATTGATTGAAAGTTGATTTTCGATACACTCTAATGTTGAGTGCAACAGATCAAAAATTTAAGCTGTGCCAAGCTCAATATGCTCAACACACCTTCCTTCCCCCCTGTAAGAGCGAGGCGCTACGCAAACACTAGACAGCGAGCGAGCAATATACATGTGGGATAGGGGTGTAGCGGGGTAGTTAGCAGTCGCTGTGAGAATTTGGCCGAAGAAGAGTGAAATTGAAGCGGAGTGAGAAAAAGAAAAACCGTTAAAACGACGAGGGAGTGAAAATACCGCGAAAAAGAGTGCAGCTAAGAAGTTATAGTAAACGGAAGCATCATCATGAAAGCAGCATTTTCTTCTTAAAAAAAAAACCACGCCATTTCTTAGTTCTGTGTGTGTGTGCGAAGAAACGAATTCACCGATCGATGTATACAGAGACGCTAGTGTGTTTGCGCGCGCAAAAATTTACACGCCCAAGCACAGCGAATTGACCAAGAGAGAGAAGCAGCGACAGCGAGTAGAGAGAGGAAGCGACGGCAAGGAGAGAGGCAGCGACGGCGAGGAGAGAGGCGGCGAATTGACGAAGTAGAGAGGCGGCGAATCGACGAAGTAGAGAGGAGCAGCGATTCGACGAAGGAGAGAGAAGCAGCGACAGCGAAGAGTCAAACAATTTCGACGACAATTTTGATGGCGAGTAACTAAAAATTACGACGAAGACGTGATCACGAAGAAAACGAAGAGATTACAGAAAAACTACGGCGAAGAGCAGCGGTTTGCAAAATACACGACGAAAATTTTGCACGAAGCAGCAGCAACGAAGGCGAAGGAGAGCAACGAAGATAGCAGCGAAGGCGAAACGAAGAGCGGAAAACCTTTGCAAATGAGACGAAGAATTTTGCAAAGAAAGTAACGAAGGGGAAGGCAGCAGCGAAGGCAGCAGCGAAGGCGAACCGAAAGCACAAAAACTGCAAAAAAGAGACGACGATATTTGCAAAAACAACAACGAAGGCGATATAGCTAGCTGTACAGAAAAACGAAGACGATTAAGCAGTGCACAGCGACGGCGTAGAAGAGTACGAAGCAGTGACGTAGAAGGAAGCAGTCGGAAGCAGTCGGAAGCAGTGTGTATAAGAAGCATTCCGAAGCCGTGGACTTAGAAGGAAGCAATCTAAAGCAGTTGGCGAGAGCTAAATCCAATTGGGAGTGGTAAGCAGCTAGGGTGTCTTATATTTATTTCAAATTTAAATATATTTTCTTAAATAATGTGACGCATCGTTTACGAACCACACATTTTTTATTTATAACTTCTTTACATTTCCTACCTTATTGTTTAGGCTAGTCTATAAGTGAGAAACCCCATGAAGTATTCGCCTTTTGTTATGAGGTTTAAGAGAAAGATATGAAGTATTATCCGTTATCAATATTAAATTTAAACCTAAGCGCGCCCTAAACAACGTTGCCAATTATCCCGCGTTACCCGATCAACATCATTGCCAGTCACCCCGCGTTACCTGATCAACCCGCTGACAGTTTGACACATTGCCAGGTCGCAAGACATTGCCAGATCGTTACGCTGTCAAACCGCCACACTATCGATCACCAGCACCTCGCGATACCCAACGCAACCATGAGTCGATGACAACGCAACCATGAGCCGATGACCGACATCGCTCGATATTTCAACGATCGACAACGCGAACATGAGTCGATGACCGACATGACTCGATATTTGGCTGAGTGGCAACCCAGAAAGAGTCGATGTCCGATATCGCTCGAGCTGCTTCTGCCTCTTAGTTTCCGGTACAGCTGCAGGGAGCAGACGTGTGCTCCGCAACTTGGAAAAATAAGAACTCGTATCTCAGGAACCAACGCGCGGTACAGCCTGCGTGGCTTAAATAATATTAAACGGCAACGATCGACATTGCCCTTCTCTTAGTTTCCGGTACAGCTGTAGGGAGCAGACGTGTGCTCCTGAACGTGGTAATAAAAACTCGTGGTGAAAGTGATCAACGCGCGCGGTACAGCCTGCGTGGCTTATACAATACGAACTCGGTGCAGCAGCAGGAAATAACACAGGACAAGGACAAATAAAGTGAATCCGTAACTATAAACAACCAAATCTTTGTGTTTTCTTCGATATTTTTAGTAGTTTTCGTAGAAAATACCCTAACCCTTCCTAAACCCGTAGTTTGATCCTTCAGGCGTGGCTACGACAATACCTGGTACTCCCAGAGAACGCCGGCGTGCCCCTGTTGGAACATATTTGTAATATTTTCGTAGTTATCTTAGAAAATAACCTGATCCCGTAGTTTGTAATCCCTCAGGCGTGGCCACGACAATACCTGGTACTCCCAGAGAACGCCGGCGTGCCCCTGTTGGAATACGTTTACAATATTTCCGTAGTTCTCTTAGAAAATAACCAGATCCCGCAGCTAGTGCTCCCTCAGGCGTGGCCACGACAATACCTGGTACTCCCAGAGAACGCCGGCGTGCCCCTGTTGGAACATATTTGCGGTATTTGCGTATCTTCTCAGAAAGTAACCCTGATCCTTCCCGAGCCCGTAGTTAGTGATCCCTCAGGCGTGACTACGACAATACCTGGTACTCCCAGAGAACGCCAGCGGGCCCTAGGGGAACATATTCCCACTTTTCCCTCTCAGATATAGGTTTCGCATAGCCAGGCGTCGCACAGGCACGCGGGAGCACCCCACGCTTCCCCCTCCCCTCTGGCCAGCGACGCCAAGCGCGCCATACGTGCGTAGCGTGCGTAACAACCGCGATTTAGCCGATCCAAAAACCCTCGCTCACAATTTCCTTTAAAAGCAAGTCTCCTATAGATTACAAATTTCTTGTAAGGATCTCTGGCACGACTGAGGCATACCCCGGCCAGAGAACTTCGTTACAAGTGGCGCCCGACAGGGACTTGTAGGGTAAAATCCAGGAAAATACCACCTTGTAGAGCAGGTTAAAATTTCGGAAAAAGTAAAATCCGGTGTCGGAGCACCCAAAATTCGCGCGAAAATCGTGATAAACGCCCAGTATCACGTGGTCGGTGCCGCCATAAAAACGCAAAACGACGCAGAATAACGCGACCGAGTGAAACGCAGGCAGCCCACGAGCTAACGACGCAGTACCGACAAGTAACACGAGCGAGTGAAACAGTGAAACAACGCAACAGCGACACAGTGCAACAGTGAAAATAAATACAAATATAAAATAAAACCTGAAAATAATATAAAACAAAAATAATTTTCAAATAATAAAAATTAAATAAAACAGTGAATTAAATAAATTTAAATTTAAATTTTCAAATAAAGTTAAATACACTGAAAATTATTAAAATTTTTAAAGAGTGAAAATATAATTATAACTTAACAAATACAAATATAAAAGGAAACACACTGAAAAAAAAAATAATAACAAATATAAATAAAATAAATTTTAAATAAATTTAAATACACCGAAAAAAATTATATAAAAAAATATATAGATATATATATATATAATAATAAAATAAAAAGAAAATAAACAAACAAAGAACGTCAAGTGAAAATACAAAGATACAAGAAGACTAAAATAACCTCGCAAGAACACAAAACCAACGAACAATACAAAGTTTATAAAAAATTAAAATAAACACACAGAAGACGAGATGCCAGCCATGGACGGAGAAAAGGCCCAAGCGCAGCACCGAGGAGCAGCAAATCCTGGTGAGTCTGTTCCAATTAGACTTAAGAATCCTGGGGTGGGAACAACTTGGATATATTCCCGTCGCAAAGAGGAATTATTAGCATTTGCCGGAGAGTTTGGGTTTCAATCAGAGGGCCGCGTTGAAGACCTACAGAAAAATTTTGCCACGTTCGTCAAGCATTCGGAGCTGCCCGAAGCAATCTGGGGAAAGCTTAAGGCCCTAGAAATGCATTTCGCATCGCGTGCTGCAAGCCCAAACCTGGGCGAGGATAAAGACAATGCCACCGACGATAAAGCCTCCGTGTCAAGTGCAATGGGTAATAGGAATATGCACTCACTACTTGTCCCCGGTAATCTTCCTCCCGGTAGTCCAGGCATTACCATAAACGCACCACAGACTCAAGGAGCACCAGGGCTCGAATTCCCTAGAGGCTTTACAAGCACCCGGAGAGAATTCGCAAGTGGGGACTACAATTTGACGGTCGATCCGACCCTTTAACTTTTATCGAGCAGGTCGAGAGTCGCGCAGTGTCCTACGGCATAGAATTACGAACACTTCCTCGAGCCATGACAGAGCTTCGACCGACCGGGCGGATAAATGGTTCCAGACCTGCCGACTACAAGGGGCAGACTGGACAACCTTCGAAAGGAATTTTTAGAATTCTTTTTACCTCCACGATACCTTCAACGGCTAGACGATAGGATTAGGGGCGAGACCAGCAGGACGGAGAGAGCTTAAGGACTTTGCGCTGGATCTTCGCGTACTCATGAGACATGCGGGTTACACCGAGAAACAAGAGCTCGACAGGCTCTACGAGAACGCCGCACCGGAGTACCAAATGTACATACGCCGACACGAATTCGAAACTATCGGGGAACTGACCCAGCTCGCCACGGAATTTGAAACCGTCAAGCAACGTAGCGTAAGCCGGGAAAATTCACGCAAAACCCAGTCACGACCTCTCGCGCTTCACCTTGATACCCCGGGAAAACTCTTGGAACTCCCTCCAAATCGCTCAGGGAACTCAGACGCTGAGCTAGGATCTCGACGACCGGCCGCGCCCATATCAAATCGAATTATCACACCGTCGCAAAGGATTGACGTGAGAAACGCCTGTGGTAACTGCGGGGAACAAGGGCATTTTAGCCGCGAGTGTAGGAACAGCCGAAGATATTTCTGTTGGGATTGTGGCAGACAAGGAGTTCGTACCATCGATTGTTGCCGCAATACACAGCCGGGAAACGGACCGAGTCCTCGCGTTGTGCGGAATACGACGGGGACCGACGAGGCAGGGAACACCCTGTAAACGCACCCCTCAGAATTGAAGACGGGAAGATAGTGGCCGCTGTAGGAATTGGAGGACAGACTAGGCTGGCCACGATAGACACCGGGGCGTCACGCAGTTTCGTAAGTCAGGAATTTGCGGATGCAGTCGGCGAACGACATCAATTCAAAGAAATTCGAACTCAGATAAGTCTTGCCGATAACTCGATGATCGAGATATCGAAGTTATTTATAGCCAGAATCACGCTCGTACACGACCTTCTCGAAGTGCCGCTGCTCGTCATGCCATCCATGCTGGAACCTCTGATTTTAGGATTAGATTTTCTATGTAGTATAGGCACGACGCTGCGTTGCGGAACGGCAAAGCTGCGACTTCCATCAAGACTCAATCCAGTCGAACTGCGAAGCATGAGCGCAACAAGGAAAGGCCAGGACGAACATCCATTGAGCACAACTATTACAAACCCCTTACAAACCAGGAACACACTGACCACAATCGCGCTGACCAGGACCCCCCACGCACACCAGGATCAAAACACCAACACGAACCAGGAAAGCCTGTCATGAACCAGGAACACACAGAACAAACTCCCACGCGCATATCGGAACCATCCGAACTACCAGGACCCACAGGAACCAAGGAGCCCCAGCTACACAGAGCAATGCAAGGACAAGACGAAACTACGTTGAGCCCCGGACTCAACCAGCACAGATCACAGAGGCGGAACAGCCGCAGAAACCGGACGCACAGCAGGCCGCGAAACCAAGCGACGACGTTAAAAGCACGACAGAAGACACGAGGACAGCATTACTTGAGCCAAAACCGTTGGACGAAAAGCAGGAACAGCAGATACAACATTTTCTTGGTAATCAGCTCAAGAAATTCGAGGGGATGACCGGCGTATCGACTATCGCTCAACACACAATCACCATGCGAGATGACAAGCCTTGTAAGCAAAGGTACTTTCCCAAGAACCCTGCCATGCAGGAAATCATCAATCAACAGGTGGATGCACTACTCGAGCAAGGGTGTATAGAACCTTCTCGCAGCCCGCACAGCGCTCCTTTGGTGCTGGTGCGGAAAAGACTGGGCAGTGGCGCATGTGCGTAGACTACCGACAGCTAAACGCTCGATCAATTCCCGATGCATACCCTTTGCCAAGAATCAACCATATTCTCGAGAGACTTCGAAACGCGACCTTCATATCTACGTTAGATTTAACCAATGGGTATTGGCAGATACCGATGGCACCTAATAGCCGGGAAAGCACCGCTTTACCGTACCAGGGCGGGGACTTTATCAGTGGCGAGTCATGCCGTGTGGCTTACACTCCGCCCCTGCCACCTTCAGCGTGCCCTGGACAGTGTGATTAGCCCAGACCTGGAGCCATATGCCTTCGCCTATTTAGACGACATAATCGTCATCGGGGCTAGCTTGGAAGATCACATGACCAATCTCCGTCTGGTCTTTAAACGACTTAGGGAAGCTAACTTGCGTATCAACCAAGAAAAATGCTCCTTCTTTCAACGGAAACTAACATATCTAGGACATGTCATTAGTAATCGAGGCATTCACACAGACCCAGACGCCGTACGAAGCCTGAACCCGCCGGAAAACGTCCTACCGGAGATTTGTGCCCAACTTTGCATCAGTGGTTCAACCAATGACCAACCTTCTCAGAAAGAACCAGAAGTGGACCTGGGGAGAAGAACAGAAAGCTGCGTTCGACCAGCTCAAGGAACTTCTGACGGACGCACCCGTGTTAGCATGCCCGGATTTCACTGAGAAGATGACTCTTCAAACCGACGCTAGTAACTACGGGCTAGGCGGCGTTTTGACCCAGACAATCAACGGACAGGAACGGGTGATAGCCTACGTGAGCCGCAAACTAGATGCAGCCGAACTTAACTACCACCGATGGAAAAGAATGTTTGGCGATCGTCTGGGGAATTCGAAAACTGAGGTGCTACGTCGAAGGCTATCGTTTCAACGTTATCACAGATCACTTGGCACTTAAATGGATGGACCATATAGAAAACCCCACGGGACAATAGCCAGATGGGCATTAGAACTCCAGCAATACCAATACGACGTCCAGTATCGCCGAGGAAGTAAAGTTGTCGCCGACGCTCTGTCTCGACAGCCGTTAGAGAGACTCCAGCGGATCACGGCAGAAAATCATCAGTGTAAGTGGATTCAACGCAAATTACAGGAGATCAAGGATAACCCACAAAAGTTTTCCGACTACGTCGTTGAAAACGGGGAGCTGTATCGTCACTTAGGCCATCGCCCCGACGACCAGGACTACATACCATGGAAACTATGTGCCAGGTGAGCATCGTCAACGGATCTTACAGGAATGCCACGACGCACCGACAGCAGGTCATTTAGGGGTACGGAAGACCATTCTCCGTATCTCTCAGAAATACTACTGGCCTGGCATGTTCCGCGATGTCGGGTCATACGTACGGAAATGTGTCTTGTGCCAAAAGTTCAAAGCAGACCAACGAAGGCAAGCCGGCATGATGCTCACGAGGCAGGTCGAGGAACCCTTCGCGGTACTGTGCGCAGACTTCGTTGGCCCGTTGCCTCGCTCCAAACAAGGAAACAACATGTTACTGGTTTTCTTCGATTCGTTCACTAAATGGATCGAACTGATACCACTGCGTAAAGCCACCTCAACGACCCTGATCCGAGCTTCGTGAACGTGTGCTCAGTCACTTCGGGCACCAAAGAAACTGGTATGCGATAATGGCACCCAGTTCACTAGCAAAGCGTTTCGAACCTTTCTAGCAGATACTGGCGTAGAACTCCAGTATACAGCACCTTACTGCCCGCGTGAAAACCCCACCGAGAGGGCGAACCGAACGATCAAGACGATGATCTCGCAGTATCTAGGTGACCAACAGAACACATGGGACACTCTCATTCCAGAACTCACTCTTGCATTGAACTCTAGTGTCGCCGACTCGACGGGATATAGCCCGGCATTCCTGCTACAAGGCAGAGAGCCGCGGTTACCTAAAGCTTGGTACGACCAAGTCACCCCGGGAACGGAAACCGTGCCAAGACAGCTACGGAGAAAGCCGATCACTTAAGAGAAATCTATAGCATCGTCCGGGGAACATACAAAGAGCCAGTAAAGATCAGGTTCGCCAGTACAATCTTCGCCGCAGGGAATGGCGTCCGGCCATGGGTTCCTTGGTTTTGGTGCGACAACACCACCTTCCAAGGCGTCCGAGGATTTGCGGCTAAGTTAGCCCCCAAGTTTGATGGACCATATAAAGTGGTGGCCTTCACCTCTCCCAACATCGTGCGGTTACGCCTCCCGGCAAACGAAAGGGGCGATTAGCCAATATCGCAGATTTAAAAGCTTTCCATTCTCCATCTTCCACAGGAAATAGCGAATCCGAAGACGATGACCACGATGACGCAGAAAGCCCGTGCCTTCCAGTTCCAGCCGAGAAGATGAGACGACGGCGCCAAGTATCAACGGGGGGTGATTATAAGAATGAACTACCAAAGCTGGTAAACAACTATTGTTAGCATCTAAGCCCTGATTCACTGATAGGAGATTTGTAAGCTGCTGCCCGACTCTAAGATTACTTTGATATACATAGAACTCTATACATTTCCTAAGCTAAATAAGTCCCAATTATAAATGTCCTGCAGGAAAACTACCATGGAACGAGAGATTGTAAATCTTTGCAGCGACAGCGATACCGACTCCAGTACGCCGAGGGAAACTACCGAGTCACCAGCAAAACGAATGGCACCGTTCGGTTCCTTTCGTCCCCCCGAAGTAGGAAGGGGTGTGACGCATCGTTTTACGAGGCACACATTTTTATTTATAACTTCTTTACATTTCTTACCTTATTGTTTAAGCTAGTCTATAAGTTTCAAACCCCATGAAGTATTCGCCTTTGTTATGAGGTTTAAGAAAAGATATGAAGTATTATACGTTATTAATATTAAATTTAAACCTAAGCGCGCCCTAGACAACGTTGCCAATTATCCCGCGTTACCCGATCAACATCATTGCCAGTCACCCCGCGTTACCTGATCAACCCGCTGACAGTTTGACACATTGCCAGGTCGCAAGACATTGCCAGATCGTTACGCTGTCAAACCGCCACACTATCGATCACCAGCACCTCGCGATACCCAACGCAACCATGAGTCGATGACAACGCAACCATGAGCCGATGACCGACATCGCTCGATATTTCAACGATCGACAACGCGAACATGAGTCGATGACCGACATGACTCGATATTTGGCTGAGTGGCAACCCAGAAAGAGTCGATGTCCGATATCGCTCGAGCTGCTTCTGCCTCTTAGTTTCCGGTACAGCTGCAGGGAGCAGACGTGTGCTCCGCAACTTGGAAAAATAAGAACTCGTGTCTCAGGAACCAACGCGCGGTACAGCCTGCGTGGCTTAAATAATATTAAACGGCAACGATCGACATTGCCCTTCTCTTAGTTTCCGGTACAGCTGTAGGGAGCAGACGTGTGCTCCTGAACGTGGTAATAAAAACTCGTGGTGAAAGTGATCAACGCGCGCGGTACAGCCTGCGTGGCTTATACAATACGAACTCGGTGCAGCAGCAGGAAATAACACAGGACAAGGACAAATAAAGTGAATCCGTAACTATAAACAACCAAATCTTTGTGTTTTCTTCGATATTTTTAGTAGTTTTCGTAGAAAATACCCTAACCCTTCCTAAACCCGTAGTTTGATCCTTCAGGCGTGGCTACGACAATACCTGGTACTCCCAGAGAACGCCGGCGTGCCCCTGTTGGAACATATTTGTAATATTTTCGTAGTTATCTTAGAAAATAACCTGATCCCGTAGTTTGTAATCCCTCAGGCGTGGCCACGACAATACCTGGTACTCCCAGAGAACGCCGGCGTGCCCCTGTTGGAATACGTTTACAATATTTCCGTAGTTCTCTTAGAAAATAACCAGATCCCGCAGCTAGTGCTCCCTCAGGCGTGGCCACGACAATACCTGGTACTCCCAGAGAACGCCGGCGTGCCCCTGTTGGAACATATTTGCGGTATTTGCGTATCTTCTCAGAAAGTAACCCTGATCCTTCCCGAGCCCGTAGTTAGTGATCCCTCAGGCGTGACTACGGCAATACCTGGTACTCCCAGAGAACGCCAGCGGGCCTTTAGGGGAACATATTCCCACTTTTCCCTCTCAGATATAGGTTTCGCATAGCCAGGCGTCGCACAGGCACGCGGGAGCACCCCACGCTTTCCCCCCTCCCCTCTGGCCAGCGACGCCAAGCGCGCCATACGTGCGTAGCGTGCGTAACAACCGCGATTTAGCCGATCCAAAAACCCTCGCTCACAATTTCCTTTAAAAGCAAGTCTCCTATAGATTACAAATTTCTTGTAAGGATCTCTGGCACGACTGAGGCATACCCCGGCCAGAGAACTTCGTTACAATAATTTGTTAAACGTTAAGGCAGGTTCTCACCTTGTAGGGCCGAAAAATGGCACTTTTGAAAAAATTTTTTTTTTAGGAAACGGTTAAAGGTACAATGCTGAAAGTTCATAACTGATAAGAAAACACATTTATTTAAGCAACACAATGTCTTAAATTGAATAAATTAAAAATAGTGGGGGAGGGGGTGTCCATCAAAGTCGAAATTTTTTTTAAAAGGTGTCCCGCTACCGGAAGTGATGCCGTCAAAACGCGTGATCCGAAACACAAAATCGAAACACATTTTCAATATGAATTGTATTATCTATAAAATTAACTAGAATCATAAAAAAAAAAAAATTACAAAAGTTATGAAGCTTTGAAAAAATTTTTATTTTTGCATGTTTTTTTCACTTGTTCTTTTTTAAAAAAAAAGTTTTCAATATTTTTGGCTGATTCTAGTTCATTTGTTAGAAAAGAGCCTTACAAATATTTAAAAAAAAATTGGTGACGATTGGTTCATCCCAGCGCCTTCAATCACTTCCGTAAGGTCCGAAAACATGGTTCTGAGATAAACGCGTTTGTTTCCCAGGCGACGTAGGGCGCGTAGAGTAAACTGGCAACTTTGAACTCCTGTAACTTAAAAAGTACTTGGAACTCGAACATAAAATTTGTAGAACATACTCTTTAAGGGTTATACATCCGATTTATAAGATTAAAAAAAAAAAAAAAATTTTCCAACCACAAGGTGAGAACCTGCCTTAATTGAATATATTGTTCTAAACATCTTAAAATCAAATTGTAAAACCAGTTGTAAACGGCTTAGACGCATTACAATGGTTGCCAGAACGATTCTCTATATGACTGTGGCCCTATTGAAGGCCAAGTTAGCTGAATTGGGTTTGGATACGAATGGGAGAAAAGGTTGTTCGGTTGTTCGGTTGTTCGATCATTATAATTTGGATGCGGGCGGAGATGAGGGTGGAGATGCGGATGAGGATAATGCAAGGGTTAGTGGTTCATCCATTTATCAAGAAGCGATTCCAGCAGTGAACTCAAGATTAACCTTACGCGGTGCTAAAGAAAGTATTTATTCGTTTTCGGGCTCTGAAACAGAAGACGTCAATCACTGGCTGTCTGAATTTGATGATGTTGCTATTACAGTGGGCTGGGATAATCTACAAAGATTTATTTATACCAAACAACTTTTGACGGGAGCAGCCAAGCTTTACATCAAAAGTACAACAGGAGTAAAGGGTTGGGTCGAGCTAAAAAAGTCATTAAAGGAAGAATTTGGCAAAAAGCTGTGCTCGGCGGAGGTACATACGATTTTGCGGCAAAGACAGAAGCAGCCAAAACAAACATGCATCGAGTACCTATACAGTTTGATGGTGATTAGCAAGCCGATTAAACTTGACGAGGAGAGTCTAGTGTCGTATTTTGTAGATGGAATACCAGATGGCAAGGTGAACAAGGCAGGATTGTATCGCGCAAAATCGATTAAGGAGCTGAAGGACGAAATTTCCATTTACGAAAAGGTGAAGGGACAGGGAAATAGTAAGGAAAGTTTTAGTAAGGAAAGTTATAGTAAGGGAAATTATAAGAAGAAGGTGACAGGAAAACAGAATTAGAGCAATTTCCAGAGAAAATGTTTTAAGTCCAACAGTGAGGGCCACATTGCTAGGGATTGCAAAGGTGAAGTAGTATGTTATAACTGTAACAAGAAAGGACACATCTCTAAGCACTGCGATGAGGAGAAAACCCAGATGCCTGTCAAGAAGGATCCGGCTAATGTCCTCGAAGTTAAAGCCAGAAAGGGACTAATCTACAAAAAGCTGGTAGCTGAAGGTGTGACTTTCATAGCGATGATTGATTCAGGATGCGACTTGTGTTTGATGAGGGAGGACATTTTCAGAAGCTTGTATGGCCTGAAGCTAAAACCTGAAGTAAAGCATCTGAGAGGAATTGGAAAAGTAGAGCTAGTTACGATTGGATGTTTCGATGTCAATCTTGAGGCGGATGGCGTATGCACTTCAGTAACTTTTCACGTAGCCAAGCAGCATGAGTTAGAGTACGCCGCGATTGTGGGAAACGATATGCTACAATCCGTCAATTTAATGTTCAGCTCATACGGAGTTGACTTCAGGGCGAAAGAGAGAGCGTTTGCATCGACGTTTAATGCAATGAGTGTCAAGGAGATCGTCGAGCAAATGTCTGTTTTAGACAAAATTGACTTGTCTCACCTGGACAAGAAGCAGAAGATAAGAGTAGAGCAGTTAGTTAAAGAGTATAAACATGTAAAATTGATCGAGTCTCCCGTGAGCATGAAAATCATATTGGATGAAGTTCCTGTTTATCAATGCCCAAGACGCACTTCGTACGAGAACAAGTGTTTTATAGAGAAGCAAGTGCAAGAATGGCTTGCAGAAGGAATTGTTGTACCAAGCTGCTCTGAGTACGCATCACCACGTACCGTTTGGAATCTCAAACTCTCCTGCGGTGTTTTGTCGACATTGAGAGAGCTTGTTCAAAAACAAACTATCGTGGTTTATATGGAAGCTTTAAAGACTGTATTGAGCGTTGCATCGAAGGCTGGCTTACGAATCAAATGGGAGCAAGATTAACTTTCTTAGCTATACGATTGAAAACGGAACCATAGCACCAACTGATGAGAGATAAAAGCGGTCATTAACTTTCCTATCCCTCCAAGCAGACAAGCTTTGCAGCGGTATTTGGGTCTGACGTCGTAATAAGGCGCTTTATCAAAAATTATGCTTTAGCAGCAAAGCCGTTAAGCGATTTGCTTCGACTGAAAGGTGACAAAAAGGAAGACAGACCGAGCCGGGAGTAGTTTTCTTCAACTTTCTCAAACAAATACTAGTATCAGCACCAGTCCTCAAACTGTTTGATCCATTGGCCGAAACCGAAGTGCATACAGATGCGAGCAAGTATGGCTTTGGTGGCGTTTTGAAGCAGAAAGACTCAGAATATCAGCAATTTCATCCAGTAGATGACAAACGCTTGTTAGGAGAAGTACAGTTCGTACGAGCTTAAAGTTTTAGCGATCGTCAATGCGATGAAGAAGTGGAGAGTATACCTTCTTGGGAAACGATTTACCGTGGTAACTGATTGCAACGCTTTTACAATGACTATAAAAAAGAGTTGCCAGATGGGCAATGGCACTGCAAGAGTTCGAGTTAAGGGTGCTTTGAGCCATTTGTCGTGCCTACTAATTACAGATTCCACAAAGTCACGATTGGTAGAGGCACAGAACAACGAAAATTGGATCAAAGCCGTAACAACAGTGTTAACCAGCCACGACGTTTACGAAGATTTCTATTTGCAACACAATATCCTCTACGAAGACGTGATACACGAACTTTTGGTAGTTCCTGACTCGATGGAAAAAGAAATAACCGGCATGGCACATAAGGAGGGTCATTTCGGATACAAAAAGACACAAGATATATTGGAAAAATCATACTACATCCCAGGAATTCAGCAGAAGGTAGAGCGAGTAGTTAAAGGATGCGTTTAATGCCTGATCACTCCAACGGGGAAAAAAGGAGGGGCTACTTTCACCTTTTGACAAAGCTCAAGAGCGGCTTGAAACCTACCACATAGACCATGTTGGTCCACTTACAGACACGAAGAAGAAGTACAACCACATATTGGCGATTGTGGATGGATTTTCCAAGTTCGTTTGGCTTTACCCTATGAAGTCGACGGGAACTGAAGAAGTTTTGGAAAAACTCGAGAAACAAGCAGCAGTATTCGGCAACCCTCGCCGAATTGTTACTGACAGAGGTACTGCATTCACTTCGGGATCATTCAAGGAAATTTAGTTGTTGCACATCACGACAAGCATGCCAAGAGGTAACGGACAAGTAGAAAGAATAAACAATATTGTAATTGTAATGCTGAGCAAGACGTGGAAAGACAATCCAGGAAATTGGTATCGCCATGTAGCAGAGTACAACAAATACTGAACGATACTTCACCTCGAACAACTAAGTATAGTCCATTCCAAATTTTGACAAGATTGAAGATGAGAAAGAAAGATTATGAATTGAGAAAAAATTTTTCAAGACCTAGACATAGAAGAAATTAATGAAGAGCGAGAGGAGATAAGGAAGAAAGCGCCGAGCGAAAGGAGGTAAGGAACAAAGCGCAGGAAAATAAAGAGATAGTCCAACAAGAACTGTAATGAAAAAAGGAAACCTGAAACTGAGTATGCTGTAGGATAATTCGTTGCAATCAAGAGAACGCAGTATGGAACCGGAATGAAACGACGTCCAAAATATTTCGGGCCTTACAAGGTGACAAAGAAGTTTTACCACGGTCGTTATGAAGTTCAGAGGAAAGGAAATCAGGAGAGACCAAAACTTACTACAACAGCAGCTGAGTACATGAAGAAATGGGGTTCATTCAGGGGCGAATGAAGATTGAGGATGGCCGATTGTGGGATAGGGCTGTAGCGGGGTAGTTAGCAGACCAGATAACTTCAGTATGGGGACACACTGGTTGTTATTTTACAATTTTAGCATGATTGCATCAGCCTATTTCGCGTGTCCATCCATCCCGCTCAAGCATAAGATAACTAAAGCCATCACTCTTTCTCTCATTATCGCCATACAGTTAGAGTTGCAAATTAAAGTCAGTCGCTGCGGGAATTTGGCTGAAGACGACGTGTGTCCATTGAGTGCGAAAGTTGAAGTTATAAAATCTCTGTTCTTTTTAAGTTTAATCCTAAATAACATTTTGAACTTTATCCCGGATTAAATAAAATACTTAATATGTAATTCATCTACATACATACATATTAAAGGACACACAATGGTTTTTGTGGCCAGGGCCACCGTAATACTTTTTTTGAATTAGAATTCAGTGTTTTGTCCGATAACTCCGAGTGGGATTTTTTTCCGAGTGGCTACTACTACCCACGTCAACCGCTGGCCCTGGTTATGGCTGATGTTTTACCCTCTTTCTGTTTACATATTCTTAGGATTTGTGCGCTCCAGAATTTAATTGGCCTTGGTATCAATTACTGTGTTCAAGCGGGGTAACGATATAATTCCGCCTCCATAATTTAACCGTTTTAAAATGACATAATTTAGCCCGATCTTTTGACGCTTGAGGAAAACGACATTATTTCGCCAGCCGCAATTTTATGTCGCCAAATAGCGTCATAAGATCGCGCAAAATTGTGTCGTTAAAAAAGTACTTGTGGCGGACTTATGTCGTTTTAAAATGCTTATCTTATGACGCAGTTCTCGTTGCGAATTAGTTTTGATGTCTTCAATGCTCTCAGAACGGGTTCCACATAGCGGTAATTTGAGTTTTGGAAACAGGAAATCACACGGGGCCATATCTGGAGAGTACGGTGGTTGTTCAATGATATTTGTTGAATTTTTGTTCAAAAACTCGTTCACAATGATCGGTCTTCTTCAGATCTTTTGGCATCAATCATCGCCGAGCAATCTCATGAGACATGTTAATTTCTTGGGCTACCTCTCACAAACTCTAGTGACGATTTTCGAGCACCATTTCCTTTTCTTCAGTTTAAGAGACCGTCCTGAACGTGGGAAATCGTTCACTTCTTCTCGCCCCTCTTTGAACAATTTATACCAATCGTAACCTTGAATTTTCGACATGGTTGAATTTTTTTTTAACATTGCCAACGTTTTGGCGGAAGAAACTTGAAACACAAATTTTACACAAAATCTTTGTTCGATAATTTTAACCATAGTAAAAATCGCAACTCACAAAAAGGACAGAATAGTGGCTGACAGTTGTGCCAACCTAGGAAATAAATTAAAAAAAGCTAAATTAAATTGTTGTTGGCTTGCGACGTTATCTGTGACGGATAGCGACACAAAGAAGAATCGGCGTGTGCCCAATGGACTATACGCGAGTGCGCACAGGCATGCTGTGACACTTTACAAAAACAAATGTGACCGCCTATGCAGTGAGCGCCCCTGGTCTAAAGTTAAACATAATTTTTTCATTTAAAACGCAGATTAACGGCTGTGAAGTCCCAGAAAGCAGTGTGTATGAGATGAAGCAGTATTATGTGGGGTAACGACTTAATTCCGCCGCCATAATTTCGCCGTTTTGAAACGCCATAATTTCGCGCGATCTTATGACGCTTGAGAACGCCATAAGTTCGCCACAAAAAAAACGCCATAATTTCGCCAGCCGCGATCATATGACGCTGTAAAGCGTCATAAAATCGCGCGAAATTATGGCGCTTGAAAATAAATTTTGCCGGACTTATGACGTTTGAAAACGCCATTATTTCGCCACAATCAAAACGTCATAATTTCGCCAGCCGCGATCATATGACGCTATAAAGCGTCATAAAATAGCGCGAAATTATGGCGTTCTAAAATTATTTGCGCCAATATATACATATGTATATACATGTACAATGTACATGTACATTGTGCATGCATAACTCATATACACATATGTATAATAACTCAAAAGCTAAAAAAAAAGGTTATCATATTAATACACTGCTTCTGTGCTCTGTGACTTCACAGCCGTTACCAAGCGCTTTAAATGAAAAAGTGCTCTAAAACTTTACACGATTTAAGCTTTTGTGTTGAACCGGCCGTTATTACTGTTTTACGTTATTAGTTTTTAGTGTTTTCTTTCATTTTCTTTCTCGAATAATCGGCAGTGTTGCCAACTCTTCAGGTCATAAAAAAGCTAAACCTTAAAAAAACGTAGAAAGTTTGTCAATCCTGGCCACTTCTGCAGCTACATTTATATAGGTCTCATTGGTTCCTATATTTTTTTTTGGCATACTGCGGGTACTTCATAATTATGACAGCATTTATTTTCCCGGCGCAGTCCGTATGCACAAATATAAAATTTAATGTTTTTAATATTATAAAGTATGAGTTGAACATATGATGCCAGTGCGGAAAATCTATTGTTTCCTGCTGCATCCATGTAGTTGATATCAATTAAATTCGACCATTTTATAAGACAAACGATCTGGTAATTCGACAAAATGTTTTTAAATATATAGGTAAAGCTATAATTCCCGCTTGCCTCTAGTTCACAGTTTATCCCGCTTTTAGCTTTAGCTTTTGAAAAACGCCAGGTCTAGCGGGAAAGTAGATAAATTGGCAACGCTGATAATCGGTCTCCCTCTTGCAAGCACTTTTTCCGTGTCATTTGGTTTTCAGCGGGCAGTTGAAATGGATTTTGGTGAATTAAAGTTCAAGTTCGCGGAAGGTCTCCGCGAGGGATCAAAGTTATTAGTAACGGAGGACGAGAAGAACATTTATACAAAAAATAAGTGCCAAAAAAATGGTGAAACTGCATATTCGTGCCGCGAAAAACAGTGCAAGGCGAGAGTGTACCTCAGTTCAGACAAAACCCGCGTGTTTTCGAAGGCTGGGCCGTTAGTTCATACTCACGGAACGCAAGAACTTACAATTAACAAAATGCAAATAGTTTGTGAAGCTAAAAAACGGTGCACAGTGACGGATGAAAAAACACAGACACCAAAAAAATCTTCAACGATGTTTTGGCGGAGTAAGTATGCATGCATGTGCTTTTATTCGAGTTTTACACATGAGTATGTATGTATATGTGCACAAATATGTACGTTCGCGACGCGTGCATAACCACAGATCGCAAGTGGAAAGAGGACTCACAAAAATGTCCCGTGCACACACATGCATGAACGTCCTATGTTTGTATGTGTAAGTAAAGTAGACAACAGAGATCGCGAAAATTTCGCGATTTCTGTTGTCTACTTTACTTTGTGCTTGTCGCCTGTTGTAAAATTATTATTTTCTCGAAACTTAACTCAACTTATGTTTTCTTTTTTTATAAAAGATATAGTAAAGATGGACCTAAAGTTGAAGTGGCTTATGATCAATGCAAACGCACTTTGCAGAGAAAAAGACAGCCAGTAATGCCGAAATCGCCTACTACATTTGAGGAGTTACAAGACGCATACAAAAATGACTCTATTATGAGTCAGTTTGGCATGACGAAAGCTAATCCTGCCAAGCTTTTTTTAAACACTTGCATCATTCGGAATCGTTTTCCTATGTCATTTTTGCTTCGGAAAAAGTAATTTCCTTAATAGAGAAAAACATCGCCGTAACCAATCGTCACTTTCTAATGGATGCCACCCATGTAACGTTTGCCTCGTTAGCCCAAAGTCAGTTTTGCTGCGACCTTGCAATCATCTGAACGTCTGTGATTTATGTTGGAACTGCATAGCTCAAGACGCAGAAGCAAAGGGAGTCGAACTTAAATGCCCTACATGTACTCAGCATGTAACGGAAGCAATTCGAAACGTTTTTATTTATACATAAATTATAAGAAAAGAAAACAGAAAATTTACGTCTCATGAATATTAATGTAAAACTAAGATGTTGTCGTTATAATCTTATTATCATTTAACAAAAAGTATCAGAATCTCATTATCACTTATGTAAGTGTTGGATATTTTTTAATTTTGATAAATAAATGAATACAATAATGAATAATCATATTTAAGATTTTGAGTTGTAGAGTACTATTACATATGTGTATGTATACATTCACCGGCCGCGAAATTATAGCGTTTTTTTGTGGCGAAATAATGGCGTTTTCAAGCGTCATAAGCCCGCCAAAATTAATTTTCAAACGCCATAGTTTCGCGCGATTTTATGACGCTTTACAGCGTCATATGATCGCGGCTGGCGAAATTATGGCGTTTTTTTTGTGGCGAACTTATGGCGTTCTCAAGCGTTATAAGTCCGCCAAAAGTAATTTTTAAACGCCATAATTTCGCGCGATCTTATGACGTTTGAAAACGCCATTATTTCGCCAGAAAAAAACGCCATAATTTCGCGGACAAAATGTACTGGGCGAAATTGTGGCGGCGAAATTATGTCGCTATGCCGTATTATGTATGCCGCTGCCCAAACAAACCATTTTGCTTTTGGGTGCGCTCATGCATTGCATACATACATATGTACATCAACTTTTGATTTTCGATTTCGAAATTTCAAGGACGTTGCGGGGATAGTAAATATTAGCCTTTCGGGCTGAAATTGTTTGTGCTTTCATTTGACATGGTTTTACAACTTTTCCGCACCCATCAAAAAATTTTGATTTTCGATACACTCTAATATACATATACTTAAAAAAGAAACGACGCTTGACAAGACAAAGTTTACCGTGTGAGTTGTTGTGTGCATATAGAAGCTCTCTGATCCAAACCAGCTCGCCAGAGGCCTAGCCAAGGTTTCCAACCGGACCCGATTGCAACGCAATGACCTTCCAGCTCAGCAATAGTTATAAGAGCCCCTAAATCTCGGATCATTGTCATCTTGACTGTCAGATAGCTTTTGAACTTTACTTTTAAGTTCTCTCTTACTTTGTAAATCAGTTCTGAGCCGACAGCCAACAATAAAGGCACTTCCTCTAAATCGAGCATTATCGTTTTTGTCAACCACTGCGAATAACATAGCCGAAGCTACGACCCAGCTATCAGCTTGCGCCGTTAACACGAGGAAGGTCAGCATCACTATTGTCACTGATCGTGGCCACCACCTGGTCTCGATCCGCACTCTGCACCATTCTAAGGCTACTGAGGCGATCCCAAGTGACCGGTCGTTGTGGGCAGCAACTTGCCGCAACACCTACCACAGAACCGACAACTCCGTGAACAGCGACGTGCCACGGTGCCAATCTCCTGCAAGAAGCTGTGCAGGTGGAAGATATTGTGTATTGAAACCTCGGAGTAAAAACAAGTCAAAATAAAATCTAATTAAAATTTGCTTAATAGGACGGACTGTTCTGGGCAGCAAAAAAGGCCACTAAAACGCCACAGGGGACACATAGCAAAAACCCGAAAAAGAAGAAGGAAAACTTTCATAGATTCATGTGAGTGAAACATTTTTTTATTAATTGCCAGAATAAATTAAAAAGGTAAGTATTAAGGGGTTATATACCTTCTTTGTCGAAGAAAAAGAGGAAAGTTCGGAATTTTTTTTGATATTGCACTATGGGTCATTTGACAACTTTTTGTGGCAATATTTAATAACTTAAAAACGGAGCAACATTTTTGAGTTTTGTTTTTTGTATTGTGTCAATATTAACAAAATGAAAGTATTTTATAATAAAATTTTTGTAAAAATTATTTTTTAAAATGTTTTTTTTTTATTTTTTAGCTGAAATAATTTTTAAATTATAATTTTTTGTTTTTATGTTTTGAAGGAAAAATTAAACTAATTTGGAAAGAAACGGTGTTTCCAGCATTTTTCAAAGTGTAATCGCATTTTTAATATTTTGTTCAATACATTTCATACCAAATAATGTAAATAAGTATAAGTATAAGTAAGTAATGTAAATATGCTTAAAAAAGTTTTATCTTAGCTAAAAAAGGTGTTTCATTATTATAAAAAGTAAACATTTAACTAAAATGACTGTTTCATACTATTTTTTTTCACGTTCCATCGTAACTGACGTTCACAGGCCATAAAAAGTGAAAATTTTCCTTACCAAAGGCTCAGTCTTAAAAGTTAAATTTTAGAATAACTGCGCAAAACTGCACTTTTATATTAAAATCACATAACAAGGATTGATTACTCTACAACATGAACTAAGTTTAAAAAGTGGAAATGACTGGAATCACTTTATAACTCTACTTAAATATTAGTTTTCACAACAAGCTTTTATTTTGTTTAAGGTTAGAACTTACACAAGATTATAGAAAAACCACAATCAATTTTTACAGTTGACACTCACAAACACTTATTACAAACCACAATAATAAGAATGCATTCTTAAAACTTCACTCAAATCGTCTATTTGTACTGTTTTTAGGACTAAGAACTTTCACAAAAAACAAGCAATTTAGCAGCTCGCATTTCTCGTTTGTGTAGCAGCTGACTTTAACAGCTGCTAACTTAACAGCGACGCGCTCTGTTAAAATTTTCTGTACGTAACATTACAGATCAATGTTATTTTAAAACATTGCGGTTAAAAAAACATTATTTTAACGACTTTTGAAAAATGGGTTTTGGCCAAAAAAAGTGGTCAAACGACCCATAGTATATTGCAGCAATTATTTCATTACACGAATGTTTTTATTTTTTGATAGTACACTTTATTAACAATGTTTGTGCGAAATTTCGTGGAAAAATATTGAATAGTTTTAAAGGGGCGGGAAACAGAGGCCTTTTTTGGAAGAGCCTTGCGGTGATAATTCCCCCAGGTCGAACAGGTCAACTGAAATTATAAAAGTAAACAAATTTCATTAGTTTAGTGTAATTCCTTGTGCTTGAACGATCGCTTTTATGATTTTTTTTTTTTGTGCATACGGGAACGTTTTATGCAAAAAATAAACTTTTTTGTCGCTAGAAATTTCACTAAAAAATTCATTTCGGCGTAAAAAGTCGATCGTTCAAGCACAGAAAAATTTGATTACGAACATTTCAAAAAAAATTTGAAGAAAATCGGTTCAGTAGTTTTCCGCCAATCCATATCACCGCAAAGTCATTTTTATAAAAACACCATTACGAGATATTAGCGTTTAAAGTTTCAAGTTTAGCTTGGGGCCGAGACAAGGCGCGCGGCTAAAAGAGCTGTAACTTTTTTTCTACTGATCGAATTTCTATGAAAATTTGGGAAAATGTTCTCAAGGAGTTTTTCTTTAAGATAAAGCAATAAAAAAAATTAAGATTTTTTGAAAATAAAAAAGGTTTATAACCCCTTAAAATAATATATTTTAATGTTCAATAAATTATAGTGAAGAGGCAATTTATTTTCTTGCAGTACGCAGCACATGTATGGATCCACAACAACTACAGGTAGTCATAAATGCTGCGGTATCGGCCGAATTACAGGTGCAGAAACATGATTTTGAAGAAAAATTGAACGAAGTCACTAATAGGTTTAGCGCGCCGACAGTATCTGCTCCTAAGATTGCAATATACTTGCCTGTTGCTGTATCCGGAGAACTTAGTTGTAATGAAGACCTTGATGGGTTAAAATCATTGCCAGAGTTTGATGGGTCACAGGGAAAATATGTTTCTTGGCGACAGGCAGCAGTTGCTGCTTATGGTTTGTTCAGAGGGTATAGCGGTAGTTCTAAACATTATCAGGCTGTTCTCATAATCCGTAACAAAATTAGGGGATCTGCTGATTCTGTCCTTTCGTCCTTTAATACGGTTCTTAATTCCGATGCTATTATAAGCCGCCTTGATTTTACCTACTCCGATAAATAACATAACTATGACATATGAGACTGACCATGCCTGATATATAAATGATAAGCATAGGGCTGATGCCCTGCGTGTCTTTATTTCCGGGCTGAAGAGATACTTAGCCGATGTGCTCTTTGCTGCTCAGCCTAGGGACTTGCCTTCGGACCTGGCAATGGCTCAGGAAATAGAATCAAACCACGAGAGGCATGCCTTTGCGACACAGTATGCCAGGTCCATAGAAGAGAAATATCTCAGACTGGCCAAGAGTCGTCCTTTACAAAGGAAATCCGATTCAAACCACGAACAGAAATTTAAAAAGGGGTGGAAAAATCCGTATTATACCAGGTCAACAATCCGTTTTTGACAATAGACCGTTCGAGAAGATGACGTAGATCCAACATCGTCGAAATTCCGTCAGCTGACAAACTTCCAGCGCCCTCAGGGCTCTACCGCTGCACAGGCACCCGATGCACAGCAACAAGTTACACAAAAGAGACCGACTAACTCTTAAAGATTGTCTGACTTTAGGCGTCAAAGAGTGAACCATCTGTTTGAAGAAGATCAGGAAGGTCAAACTGAGGATCATTATAATGAGGTAGCTAAAGATGCGGTAGATGACATAGACGGTGAAGAAGAGACGGACTATGAAAGTGATTCCGTGTATTTTTTAGGGGATCATCCCTGCTTCCGTTCGTCGAACGAACAGTAGCGGGGGAGCTACGAAAATTTTTAGTAGATACGGGGGGCCTCTAAAAGCTACATTAAGAGAGAGATAGGATTGCAGACTTCAGTTCCCGTTGACTAACCTTTTATTGTCAAGTCCCTTCATGGGTTTGAAAAAGTAAAACACAAATGTCAGTTTGAGTTTTTTGGTGTAGAAATCCCAATTTTTGTATTACCCGGACTTAAATCGTTAGACGGCATAATTAGCCTTGACCTGCTAGCACAAGTAGGTGCGCCCATTGATCTTTAAAGCAATTCCATTAGGTTTACTGGGGGATGTGAGGATCAGCACTTTTAAAATTCGCTCAAGTTAACTTCACGAAGATTGAGAACATTGTCGTGCCCCCAACAGTGGAAGAAGTTTTTCAGCAGATGATGTCTAGATACTTGGGGGCCTTTGCTGATTCAAAGAAGCAGTTACTGTTCAACGCAAATGTTGTGGCGACTATTCGGACAGAGGATAATGAGCCAGTTTAATCAAAGCTGTACCCGTTTCCTATGGGTGCTGCCGATTTCGTCAATAGGGAGGTCGAAGACCTTCTCATAAACGGCATTATTCGACCATCTCGGTCTCCCTACAATAACCCCGTATGGGTCGTAGGATCACCTAATGCTTAGTAGTGGATTTTAGAAAATTAAATTTAAAAACTATTGCCGAGTAAAAATATGATACTGTCGAATCTGGGTAGGACCAATTTTTTCACTAAGTCTGAATATCACCAGATAGAACTTGCGGAAATGGACAGAGAGAAGACTTGTTTTTCGGTCAACGGAGGCAAATATGAGTTCTGCCGCCGATGATGTTGTACGGGATAAGATAGGAAGGATCTGTTAAGCATATGTGGATGACGTTATTGTCTTTTCAGAGAGTGAAGAATCCCATATTCTCCATATTGGACAGTCTTTTAAAGAGCCTGCATGATGCCAACATGGTGAGTCCAGGCAAAAATACCAATTTTTTAAAGAAAGTAATTTATTCGAGCTGAGATCATTATTGGGCTTAGCAAGTTACTATCGATGCTTCATCAAAGATTTTGCATCAATAGCGAGACCTTTGACAAATATTCAAATGGGTGAAAGTGGCAGAGTCAGCTCAAAAGGCATTAAGGTGAGCTTTGATAAACATCAGTTGAGCGCAATTGACAAGCTTAGAAAAGTCCTTGCTTCAGAGGACGTTACCCTTCACTATCCAGATTTTACGCGACGAGTTGGTTTGACAACTGATGCTTCATCCCTGTGCACAGGTGCAGTCTTGTCTCAGGCCTATAACGATGATATTCAGAACGCTGAAAGATAGGGAATTAAATTATGCCACGAATGAAAGGGAGTTACTGGCAATTGTATGGGCCTTGGTAGTCTCCGACACTACCTCTATGGAAAAAGTGACATTAATATATTTACGGATATGATAAGAACCCAAAATTTGAAACTTAAACGTTGGAAAGCCCGCATTGAAGAGAGCGGTCTGTCGCGAAAAGATATTCACGCTTTGCAAAACTCAGCAGAGTCAGATCAAGCCACTATTCACAGTAAAAAATCGTCAACACTTGTCATTGAGGCCACGGAAAAGCCACTCAACTGTTTTCAAAACCAAATCGTTTTGGAGGAGGCGTCCGCACCAAAAAAGCGATTCTTTATAGTGTTTCGTACTAAGACTCGCTATCAAATTTATTTTACTGACTGGGGTACATTACTGGACTTAGTGAAAGACGTAGTCTTTCTTGGCCCGTACTCAAGATAGTCTGGTTCGGCTATTTCCTGCCACTAAATTTTGGCAGTGCAAGTCTTGGGTGGGGGACATTATCAAACCGGATGAACAAAAAAAAATATTAGTTGTGGAGCATAACAGGGCTCACAGGGCTGCTCAGGAGAATATTAAACAAGTACTGCTCGACTATTATTTTCCCAAAATGCGTAAAATCGCGGCCAAATTCGTTCTAAACTGCAGGATTTGTCAGAAAGCTAAATATAATAGGCACCCATTAAAGCAGGAATAAGGAATAACCCCAATACCAACGCGGGTGGGAGAGATGTTCAAATTCTTCTCAACAGGGGGCAAGTACTTCCTCACGGCTGTCGACAAATTTAGCAAGTTTGCGGTGATCCAGCCAATGGCATCGCGTGCTATATCAGATGTAAAAATCTCGATTCTTCAGCTGGTTAACCTTTTTCCTAATGTTAAATCGATATATTGCGATAATGAGGCTTCATTTAACTCCGAAACTATACAATCCATGCTAAAAATCAGTACGATATTGATAAAGCAAATGCCCCACCTTTACACAGTACGTCGAATGGTCAGGTGGAAAGGTTCCACAGTACCCTTATAGAAATTGCCAGGTGTCTAAAATTAATAGGTCATTTTATTGTTGAAATCATCCATGATAGTGCTGAATTTGCCCCGGATATAATTATGAACCTTAAAAAGGCACAGCAGAAGCAGTTAGACCAGAACAATTTAGCTCGGCAGAACAGGGTATTTGATGTGGGTGACAAAGTTTTAACAAAAACCAACAAGAGATTGGGGGATAAACTTACAGAGAACAGGGTCGACGCTGATATTGGGGCAACGGTCCCAATTAAGAAGAGAGTGGTCCACAAGGACAATATTCGATTAGGGCCACCTTCAAAATTGTTTCTTAGGCTTACTGTACCAAGTTTAGGTAGATACCCAAAACTCCTAAAACGTCGATTTCAAAATGCAAGCTCAGATGAACGCTCACACAACCATAGTCAATATAATGAAGCTACAGATTATAGGATTGAATCTCGTCAGGCGCAGATCCAGAAAAAAATTGGGGGGGGGGTTTTCAAACATTTCGGGGGAGGTTTCCATAATATTTGTGCACAATTCACTAGTTTTTATATGAAGAAAATAAATTTCGGGGGGGGTTTGAGCCCCCAAAACCACCTCTGGATCCGCGCCTGAATCTCATCATCTATGCAGTACGTTATCGGCGAAGGTGGTAAATATTAAATTTTAATTAAAGTAACTTAATTGCCCTAACTCTTTCAAAAATAATTGTTGTGAAGGAGGCAAGGGCTCTGTAGCCCAGCGACAAGGGGAAACTGCTTTTCCCTGAGGTGAAGACCGTCCATACGTGGCGAAGAGTCACACCCTGCTCGAGGTGCCTCTGCTACTAACTGAATATGGCGGATCTAGAGAGGACAACTCAATAAAACCCGTAATCTCAGGTGTAATTCGTACCGTGCCTATGGGATGAATGGCACTACGTTAGTGTGTCTTCCTACGGTGTCCTCCGGATACCTGGCTACCTCCGGTTGTATCTCAGCCTTATCTGAATATAGGGGCTCTATCCAGATGGACCAACCCTTCCCCTTTACTCGTGGGAACTTTATGGAACCAAATCAAGAAATAAACACAAACAAGGTACCAGAGCCTTTAAATCTGGACACCCAACCCCTGCCTCTGGCAACACCGGCGCCCACGGCGCAGACTGAGAGTGTGGACATGGAAGTCGATCCAGGAAGTCCCACATCAGTACCCTTAACGGCAGAAGAAGAAGAGGAATTACTGGCCACTCCACCTAAGGCTAGCGCACCACCCAAGGTCGCCCTTTCGGGAGCTGCGAGAAAAAGACTCCGCTTTTACCTCAGTAAGGGACACCCGATAGAAGAGGCCAGACGGCTAGCTGCACCACCGATGCAGAAGAAGGAGACGCCTCAGACAGCGAGGAAGAGGATGAGATCCTCTTCTCAATCTCCGAAGAGGGCAATGACTCAATCGGATATCACTTCCGATACCTCCAGCGGTATGGCGGCGCCCGCCCCACTGATCCCTGGGCCCAAGGCCCCTGAGAGCTCATTGGAAGTCACTATGGCCCCAGTGGCCACGACAACCACAGTAGCCTCAGCCAAGGAACCAGTGAGCAGTGAGGCGGATGTTGGTGTTCCGCCCAGGATGGTTGGCGGTGTCTTGCAGAGACTAAAACACTGCGGAATGGCTCAAGACAACATTGCCCAAGATTAAGGTGCAACTTGGGGCACAACCCAAAGTAGTCATTGAGTCAGAGATGCCACGCCCGCAGATATTCATTGGTTACTTCCCGGAAACCAAGAAGGACATCACGTCGGAAGAGATCCTGGCACTTCTCGAGGGCCAGAACGAAGGGCTCAGAGTATCGGACTGGCGAGTCCTGCGCAAGGAGCTGAAAGGCAACATGGTGAGCCTAACGCTGTCTGTGGACCCGGCATCGGCAAACAAGCTGAAAGTGCGCAACAATAAGGTGGACTTTGCCTGGGGGACTGTTAGTCTTCGGCCAAAAGCCAAACCAATAGAAACCGCCCAGCAAACCGACGCAGTAAAGACGAGCGTTTCATCAACCGCCACTGCCAAGGTGACAAGCGTGCAGCCTGGCAACAGCAGACAGGCAGCAACCAACAACTTGCCCTCCACGTCAAGGCCCTCCACAATGGCGCCACAACAACCGCGCATGAGGCCACCGCTGTTTGGACGACTCCCGAGACCCGCAGGACGACAGGGTAAAGGTGAGAGGCGCACTGCGGAAGAGGCTGCTGTCCTCAACAGCAACAGGGGCAAGAAGAGGGCTGCTAGGGGCAAGAGAGACAACTAACAATGTACTCCCCCCCAGTAGCCAACAGCCGTAGGCAGCTGAAATGCCTACAAGCGAATCTCCACCATGCAAAAGCTGCCTCGGACGTGCTCAGCAGGAGATTCACCAAAGAACTCCTGGACGTTGCCTTCATTCAAGAGCCATGGCAGCGCTCAGGACAAATTCTCGGGCTCAACGCAACCCATGGTAAACTAATTTACGCCAATAACCAACAGCGCCCCAGAGCGCCACATAAGATTTGACGTGGGGTCTATCGAGACGTGCTCTTTAGTAAACAGGAACCCACGTAAGACAAACTGGGATCTTTACAGAAATACGCTTGAGAATAATGTAAGCCACTCCACTCTTCAAATAGCTAACAAAGAAGAGCTTGAATTTGAAGCAAATGAGCTTCATCAGGCAGTTGAAACAGCATTTCACGCCAACTGCCCTCAAAAGATCCGAAAGCTCAACAGAAACGTTCCTTGGTGGAACGAATCTGTTGCAAAACGGCAAAGAGAGGCAAGAAATCTGTTCAACAGGGCAAAAAGAGGCCAAGTTACATGGGCCTCATACAAAAGCGCCCTTACACTCTACAACAAGGAGCTGAGAAAGGCTAAAAGGGCCACGTGGAGAAATCACTGCGGGGAGATTTCTACTCTCCCTGAAGCGATCCGACTGCAAAAGGCACTTGCAAAAGACCACTCAAACGGTATTTGCACTCTCAAGAAACCAGATGGTACATACACAAACACTCCCGAGGAATCTAGCTCTCTTCTGCTAAAGACACACTTCCCGGGATGTGTGATTGCGGACAATTTCAGCTCGGATGAGGTGGACACAACCAACTTAACCGCAGCAGAAAGAAGTACGCCGTACAAAGTATTCCATCAAAATAGTGTACTTTGGGCTATCAAGAACATGAGCCCCTACAAATCCCCAGGACCTGATGGGATTTACCCTTGCCTTCTTCAACAAGGCGCTTCGCTTATCACGCGAGCCATGGGCCGCATATTCAGAGCTAGTCTCTCACTTGGCCACTTGCCAACCAAGTGGACTGATGTTAGGGTCGTATTTATACCAAAGGCAGGGAGAAAAGACTAACAACTGCCTAAATCATACAGACCAATCAGCCTCAGTTCATTCCTTCTTAAAACAATGGAAAAAGTATTGGACCAATTTATTCGGGATAATCATCTCAAGCTACATCCCTTACATAAGCTCCAATTTGCCTATCAATCAGGCAAGTCCACTGAGACAGCTATTCATTGCCTCACTACCAAAATAGAAAAGGCACTTAGCAGCCAACAAATAGCTCTCTGTGTCTTTCTGGACATTTCAGGTGCCTTTGATAACACCTCCTACGAGGCTATTTCAAATGCACTGATCCGTAAAGGGATCAATAAACCAATTATCAATTGGATCCTCTTGACGCTGAAATCAAGAACGATCTCTCTAGACGTGGGGGGAAACACCAAGTCATTCGCTCTGTACTTTCAAAGTGAACGGCCGTGTTTTTTTCTGCGCTCCGATTTTTATTTGTTTGTCGTGTAAACCCAACGGTGGGAATATAGAAAAACATATAAATCGCCTTATTAATTTATAAACTTTTATAATCCGTTCGCTTCGCGAGTGAATCTATTCTATTCTGTGCATAACAATAAATTAATCAATTTAAACTTTTAGTTTCTCTTGTGTTTTTGTTGTTGCGTTCTATTTTGTCTTTCTTTTGTGCTTTATCCGTCCCACGCAGGGCCAATCGCTGTTGTTGTTTTTGCATGCACATCAACTGCATTGAGTGCGCTCTCTCGCTCTTTATCTCGCTCTCTATATCGAAACTTCTTATCGTGTAGTTATCTGCGCTCGCTCTTGCGGTAATTTTAGCTGCTCGCTCAAAAGTTTCGATTTCATTTCATTTGGTACAGTGGTCCGATTAGTCAAAATTATGGACACATTTTTTGTCTGTGTTGATAAAAAATGCCAGAAGGCAATCAAGGCTGACCAGCCTAAAATGACTTGTTGGCTATGTGAAAAAATGGTGCACACCAAGTGCGCTGGTTTTACTGGCCGAACAAGTGATGACCTTAGTAAGGGTAAAAATTTGCAGTTCTGTTGTGACGCCTGTCTCGAGGTTGCGAACGAGATGAAATTGTTCATGCGCCAAACTAAAGGCGGCTTGAAGGGGCTGATCACCTGTTTTGCCGGAGCTAGAGATAGTTTTCGCAAGGCAGATGATCTGCTCCAAGCTCTGGACACTCAATTTAATAGTATAAAACTATTAGAGGAGTCTCCAAAGCGCAAAAAAGCCGCTGGTGGTAGGCCAAAGGGGAACACCCTGCAGCCACCGTCAGGTGACCAGCAGAGCACTCCCGTGGATCAGCAGCCGAACTCAGCAACCGCTCAAATGTTGCTAAGATCGGCAGCAAAAAAAAGATTTGGAACCCGATCACAGTTGGTTAAGCCACCAAACCTAGTTAACACACCGCCACAAGGAAGTATTGAGTCCGGACTACCGGGCATAGGTGGTTCTGCAGACGCACAATCTGCATCACCTAAAGCTCTTTCAGTTGTTCCACCAAAGAAACAAATATTTGTTTCTCGGCTTTCCCCTGATCAAACATCTTCTGATGTACTGTCTCATATACAAGACAAAATAAAAGCCGCAAACGTTAAGGTGGAAAAATTTGCTACCATAAGTTCTGCCGAATTCTGGCCGGACAATTTGGTGGTAAAGGAGTTCGAAGCTAAGAAAAAAAAGAAAGGGCCCACGGGAATAAGACTTCCCAGTCGTGGCCAGACCATTGTGCCATCTTCCTCTTCTTCTTCTTCAAAAAACTAACCAAAAACCTCCTTCTTTCCTATCAAAATGCAAGAGGCTTGCGTAGCAAGCTAACTAAATTGTATTCTGATAGCTTTTCATTTGCATCCCATGTTATTGTGTTTACAGAAACTTGGTTAAAGCCGGAGATTCTTAGCTCCGAAGTTTTTCCCGGTAAGTACACAATATATAGGCTTGACCGTCCTTCCAAACGGGGAGGCGGAGTCCTAATTGCCGTGGACTCCAACCTCACGTCGGAAGAGGTATGTGTTGAGGAATCTAATAATATTGAATTTATTTGTATAAAGCTGACCTTTCCGGGAAAGTTTATATATATCACTTGCTCTTATGTTCCGCCGTCTTCTGAACTCCAAGAATACTTAAATCATCTTTCTGTGATACAGTCCGTTTCAAATAGGCTGTCCGATAGGGATCAGTTATTAGTTCTAGGTGATTTCAACATACCTGGAACTACGTGGTCCACAGATGAAAAATCAAATGTCTTACTTCCTATTGCACAACATGACTTTATTGACGGCTTGCTTGACATATCTTTGAGTCAAGTAAACCATGTTCGAAACTCACTAGGCCGCTTACTGGACTTGTGCTTTGTCTCGAATCCTGAAGCCGTGTTTCTATCCAGGGTACCACCACTTACGCAACCTGAAGATCCATATCATCCTACTTTCGATGTGACAGTCGACACGGGTATCGTGATAGAAGAAAAATCAGAAAAGTCAACTAAACGAATACATTGTTTTCGTAAGGCAGACTTTTCTAGGCTTAATTACTTTATATCTGGCTTCAATTGGTCCGATCTCTACTCATGCAATAACATGGCTGATGCCATAAATATTTTTTATACTGCAATTAAATCATTTTTTAATTCTTGTGTTCCGATGTACTATCCGTCAATCTCCAGTAAACCACCTTGGTTTAGTAAAGAGTTGTCACACCTAAGAAATGTTAAGTCCAGACTTTACAGGAAATATAAAGACTCCGGATCTCAATCTGTTTTTTCAAAATATCTAAGTGCTCGGTCAAAATTTACCGTGCTTAACGCGCAGTGCTATAAAAATTATTTAAATCGTTGTAAGGTCCAGTTCTCGCAGGACCCGAAACAGTTTTATAACTTTGTTAACACCAAGCGTAAGTCTACTTTTTATCCTTCCTCGCTATATTTTGAAAACATGACGGCAACCACAGATCAGGCAATAGCCGATCTTTATGCCCAATTTTTTCAAACAACTTATACTACTTCCGCACATCCAATAGAGCCTTATTCTTACACCATGTCCACGTCGAACCTTATATTCAGTCCTACTATAAACGAAAGCTCTTTATTTTTGGATCTTCAACGTGTTAAGCCTGTTTACTCTCCAGGTCCCGACGGAATTCCTGGCTGCGTGCTTAAGAATTGCGCGGAAGCCCTGTGCAAACCCCTTCTCAAATTGTTCACTTTATCTTTAGAAACCTCCCAATTTCCCCTTATTTGGAAGGAGTCATTTGTTATTCCTCTCCACAAAAAAGGTAACAAATTGGATGCCAGCAATTATAGAGGTATCTCTAAGTTGTCGGCTATCCCCAAACTTTTCGAAAATGTCATTACTCCTCATTTGCAGCACCTTTGTAGGTCAGTAATATCTCCGTGTCAACACGGATTTATGAAAAGAAGATCAACAACTACTAACCTTTTGGAGCTCACCTCATTCGTGATAAAGGGCTTTAAAAGTAGCTTTCAAACAGATGTCATTTACACTGACTTTAGTAAAGCATTTGACTCTGTAACTTGACTTGTTAGGGTTTCCAAATGATCTTCTTAGATGGATTTTAAGTTATCTGAATGGCAGGACACAAAGAGTCCTTTTTAAAAATTCTCTTTCTGGTCTTCTCCGAGTTACCTCCGGCGTCCCACAAGGGAGTCACCTTGGTCCGCTTCTTTTTACTTTATTTATTAACGACCTTCCATTAATTATAAATCATTCTCGCGTACTTATGTACGCAGATGATGTTAAGTTATGCCTGCAGTACAAGGATATTTCCAGCCATTCTGACTTACAATCCGATCTAAACAATTTTCAAAACTGGTGCCGTGATAATTTACTAAATTTAAACGGGTCTAAGTGCAAGCTGATGACTTTTTGCCGAGTCAATCCAAAACTTGCAACTTACTCACTAGGTGGGAAATCTTTGGATAGAATAACTATGGTTGACGATCTGGGCGTCCTTTTGGACCCAAAACTTAAGTTTACTGATCACATTTCGTCCATGGTTAATAAAGCCAGGGGAGTGCTTGGTTTCATTAAAAGATGGTCGAAGGAATTTGACGATCCCTACGTCACTAAGACCTTATTTACTTCGCTAGTCCGTCCGATTCTAGAGTATGGGTCTCCCGTCTGGAGTCCCCAATACGGAGTACATATAGATCGCATTGAACCTGTACAGAAAAACTTTTTAATTTTTGCATTACGGCGCCTCAACTGGGATGCAAACCTCAACTTACCTTCTTATTCTAGCAGATTACTTTTAATTAATTTACCCTCCCCAGCTAACCGTAGAACGATGCTTGGTACTATTTTTATTTATAATCTTATTCGTGGTGATATTGACAGCGCCGACTTGGTAGGTCGGCTTAGCTTTTCTGTGCCAAGTAGATTAACTAGAAATTATATACCCTTAATATTAAACCATTGTAGATCTAACTATGACTTGCATCAGCCTTTCAGAGTATTATGTTCTGACTACAATAGACTTTATCCTATAATCTCAAATTCTGACTCTCTGCCGCTCTTAAAACGACTTATACTAATATCGTTAGCACAAAATTAGATCCTACTTTTTCCTCGGACTTTTGCCTATATTTTCATAACTCGCGTCTATCTTCTCGCGAATCGTGCCGTACGATACACGGCTGCGCCCCCCAGTCGGTTGGGCGGGTAAGTGGGCCGTGGGACTACGCGCGAAAAAAAAAAAAAAAAAATAACAGCCACAAGGGGTTGCCCCCAAGGGGGTGTACTCTCTCCCCTTCTGTGGACCTTAGTAATTGATGAGCTTATCTACAGGCTCAACGATCAGGGCTTCTCTACTCAGGGCTATGCGGATGACATTGTCATCTGCATCTCGGGCTCGCATGAATCCACAATCAGTGAACGAATGCAAAGTGCCCTAAACACCACATACAACTGGTGTCTTGACAAAGGACTCAGTTTAAACCCAACGAAAACTATAGTAGTTCCATTCACGAGGAAAAGAAGTCTAAATCTAGAAAGACCAACTCTGAGAGGAACCACTATAGAATTCTCCACTGAAGCTAAATATCTTGGAGTCATTTTTGACTCCAAGCTGACGTGGAACTCTCACCTACACTACGCCATAAATAAAGCCACAAGAGCACACTTTGCTTGTAACAGGCTTTTTGGCAAGACTTGGGGTCTGAATCCCAAGATGGTGTACTGGTCCTTCTCTACTGTCATAAAGCCCATACTCACGTATGCAGCCATCGCATGGTGGCCTAAGGTCTCGCAGAGAACCGCAGTCAGAGAACTAAGCAAACTACAGCGCCTAATATGTGTCGGTATAACAGGAGCCATGCGCACTTGTCCGACCGAAGCTTTAGGGATTATCACCGGCATATCGCCACTTCCCATCTTAATTAGAAGGGAAGCTTACCTTGGAGCTATTCGCCTCAACTAGATATACAGCTTCAAATCTGGAGATCTTACGGGGCACCTAGAGATACTCAGTTCTCAAAGAAACAGCCCAACCTTAAACCTTTCCGACATACAGGAACAACTCGTTCATTTCGACAGAAACTTTATCGTGGAAATCCACGGCAGAGATATCTGGAGATCAGATACACCCAGCGTACCAAACGGTTCTCAAATCTGGTACACTGATAGATCCAAATTGGAAGATGGTAGCACGGGTGCAGGAATCTACGGGCCACGGCTCAAAAGATCCATACCTATGAGAAAACTTCCCACCATCTTCCAAGCGGAAGTACACGCCATTGAAATCTGTGCCAGAGAATGTCTTCGCAGGAATATGCGAGGGGCACAGATTTACATAATGTCCGATAGCCAAGCAGCTCTTCGAGCTTTGAAATTATACTCAATCGCATCCAGGCTAGTCGAGGACTGTTTCCAGCTTCTCAATGAACTCGGAACCCATAACACCGTCAAGCTATGGTGGGTACCGGGTTACTAAAGCAAAAAAAAAAAAAAAAAAAAGGGAAAAAAAAAAAAAAAAAAATTTCCCCCCCAAAAAAAAAAACCCCAAAAACTAAAAAAAAGCTTATTCCCCCAAAACCCCGGGCACGCAAGCTCAGGTATCATCTTAAGAAACTGAGACTAGTCGACACGGACGTCTGTAGATTTTGTGAAGAGGAGCAAGAGACATCTGAGCATGTCCTCTGCGAATGCCCTGCACTTTTCAACAGACGACTGCAACACCTTGGCAACATATGTGTGCCACCGTTTAGAATTTGGAACATAAGGCCCAACTTAGTGCTCAATTATATAAAGAGCCTAAACTTTTAGGGAACCATTCATTTTCTATTTGCCTGTACAATAGATCTCTATTGGTCGCGGTACATAATAGGCTTACAAAAAAAAAAAAAAAAAATGTGTGACTGCACAATTATTGCCTCATTTTCGTAACGATCCTGCAGCAAACGTAAGGCACGTAGATAATTAGCATCTGATATTTCCAAACAATCAACGGTGCTTAACGGAACGGGGCAGAGCGCCGATCTCAAATGAATCATTTTGGATAATTCTATGCTATGCTGTTGTTTGAAAGCTATTTGCTGAGGGCTGACAAGATTATGTTTCGTAATGAACCACATTAGCCGTTTAGCTAGCATTTTTTCTAGGGTTTTGCTTAAACAGGGGAGTAGTGAAATGGGTCTGAAAGATGATATTTCGTGATTAGGTTTGTTGGGTTTTAAAATAGGTATAATAATGGCGGACCTCCACACATGTGGGTAGGTTCCTCCAGCAAACATTTTGTTGTACATTTCTAAAAGACGAGATTTTGATTCGATAGGTAACTGCTTTAGCATTGCATACGAGATTCGGTCAGCACCGGTTGTTTTTCCTTTTGCATATTAAAGAGCATATTCAAACTCACTGAGGGTAAAGTGGGAGTCGAGGTCAGTAGCAGCTGGGGAAAGATTAGTAACAGAATATTCCCGGGTGAGAATTTCTTGCTTTCGAAGCTTGTATTCCGGGGAGAAATTTTCGTCTTTGGAGTAGTCCGAACATATGCTCCCAAAGGCATTGCAAATGTCTACCGAATGATGCAGTTCTTCGTTGTGATGTATAATTGCTCTTATCGGGTGAATTGCCTATAAGGCAGTTCAGGTCGAACCAAGTCTTCTTGGTAGAAGAAAGTGGAGATATATTTGAAGTAAATTCTTTAAAAGCTTCCCGTTTGGCTATTTTAGATTTATATTTGAATATCGCATTGGTTTTTTTATAGGTGATCAGAGCAGCGGTGCTCTGGGTACTTTTGTAGGCATGCCAAAGTGATTGTTTTTGTTGCCTTAGGTCTAGGAGGCTACGAGTCATCCAGGCGACATTCCTGGGGTGTAAAACGGGCTTAGATTGGGGGATTGCCGCATTGGCTGAGGCTTTGACTGCTTTAGTTATTTTTGCGGCAAATAGGTTTATATCGTTTGTTGCAGGAAAGTTAAAGTTTTCTTTGCACTTGGTGCTATAAAGGTCCTAATTGGCCTTATCAATTTTAAATTTTGGAGTCGGTCGGGTAATTTCTATTTCGGATCGCGAAAAGAGTTCAGTGATAATGGGGTAATGGTCACTATCATATAGTGAGTCTATAAGAGTCCACTTACAAAATGGGAGCAGTGATGCCGAAACCAATGTTAGGTCAATTGCTGTAAAAGAGTTGTGGGTGGAGTGGTGGGTCGCGGAACCGTCGTTAAGGAGAGCTAAAAGTGACCTTTTAATAACTTCTTCTATTTGGTGGCCCTTAGAGTTTTGTGAGTGGGATCCCCACATTAGATTCCGAGCATTGAAATCTCCGACATATATAACTGGGTTACGTGTAAGATCTAGTATATTAAGTATTTTATTGGCTGTTACGGACTGGCAAGGTGGTATATATATGTTAAAGATAGTTACCTTGGGTTGAGATAGGATCTCAATACCCAAAGAGCAGGTACTGCTGTTTAGTTGTAGAAGTTTGTGTGCAATTTTTTTTCGTACAAGAACACTAACCCCTTAATTGGCGTAGAGATTGGAACTGAGGTTGAAGAAATGTCCAATAAATGGGGGAAAAATTTGTGTAGCATTAGCTTTAATATGGGTTTCCTGCAGGCAAATAATATCAGGGCTGAGATCTTTAATTATAAGTTGTAGTTCGTGGTAGTTGTTGAAATAACCATTCATGTTCCACTGTATTAGTTTAAGAGACATAAATGGGGAGAAACGGGGGATATTATTTAATTAGCGGCATTAGAAAAGGTTTGCAATTGGCGAAGTTATGAATCACTCATAGCCAGGCTTCGTAAATAACACACACTGGTAAAAACATGTCAAATTTTTATTTACAGTGTGAAAAACAGTAATTTACATGTGTGTAAAAAATGGAAGTGTGCATGTGTTCAAAACGTTTTTGACGTGAATAGCTTACATGTGTTTTTAGCACTTGTGTTTAGTTTTTTACACACACCCAGGAATCGTTTTTAACACAAAACATTTTTGACACTCAGGTGTCAAAAACAACTGTGGAAAAGTGAAATATTTTAATACTTGTAACCCCAAATACAAGTGCATTATTTCTAAGACAATCAGAGTGCCATGTGATGGTTAGGGGTTGTCTTAAACCATTGTGGTCTGAAGATTTCGCGGATTGATTTTGATCATTTTTTCAGCATTAGCTAAGAGTTCATGCTTGACATACAAAACTACTTGAGGGTTGTTCTTAAAAACTCGCGGTCCATCGCGGAAAATTAATTGTTAACGGTTTGTTGGGTTATTGAACGCTGTACCAGCCAATTACCAAAAATTGCCCACCGAGGATAACTTTTTCGCGGTTTTTAGTTGTACTCATAATGGACTTAAAGAGTCACCCTCTACGCTACAGACAAACTAAAATATAATAAAATTAAATTTCTAGCCGTTTAACGTTTATTTGTCTTGTACAAAATATAATAGGAAATAGTTATATTTCACACTTCCACAATAGTTATTGACACATGAGTGTCAAAAATAAATTGTGTTTAAAACGATTCCTGGGTGTGTGTAAAAAACGAAAAATCGTTTTTAACACTTGTGTTAAAAACACGTGTAAGCTATTCACGTCAAAAACCTTTTAAACACATGTACACCACAATTTTTGACACACAAGTAAATAATTCGTTTTTCACACTTTTTTTTGTCGTTTGACAAGTAAAAAACAAATGTTTTTTACATTTTGTGTTATTTTCCGAACCCTGCGTCATAGCATCGTCAGAATAGTTGTGTGTGGTTTAAGGTTTAGATTTATTTTTTTTGTAGAAATTAATTTATTTTTGGGTAACGATGTTTTTGCATCGTTTTGTTCATGATCGGCGTGGAGACAAATTGTATTTAGTACGAACATTGTTAGATGTGGATTTGTTTTGCTGATAAGAGGGAGTAGGGGAAGTGGAGGGGGAAAGGGAATAGACAGGGGAAGTGGGGTGGAAGTGGGGAAGTGGGGCAAGGGGCGACGGAAGGGGCGGCGGGAGTGGTGAGGGGACGGGCGGGAAGATCAGTGTCAACTGTGCTTGTGGTTATGGTTGTGTTTGTTTTGTTTTCATTTGCGTTTTCGCTGCGGTGATATGTGGTTTTGACTACTGACGAGAAGGAGGCGTTAATTAACGGGTTTTGTGCTGTTGTTTTATAAATTGTCTTTGCTTCACGCATTGTGAATTTTTTAACTGTTTTAATTTTTAAAATTTCTTTTTGTTCTTGGTACTTCGGGCATTGCCGGGAAGAGGCCGGATGATCTCCGAAACAATTAGCACAGCTAATTTTCGTGCATTTTGCTGGGTCATGTGGAGGTTCAGCACAATCGCCGCAGCGCGGAGGGTTTTTGCAATGCTTGGCTGTGTGGCCGAGCAATTGACAAGACTTGCATCTCATGGGGTTAAGCAGGGCATCCACAGTCGAATTTGTTAAACGAACTTTTTGTCCGACATGAATTACATTTCCCCACTAACTAGGCTGAACATTGTTTCGAACACTGGTAAGATAGAATAATTTCTATTCCATTCGAACAAAACGTCAAACAAAAGTTTTGAAACGAACACTACTACCAACGGGAAACATTTCATCAAATACAACACGTTCGTCAAAAAAATTCGACTGTGGATGCCCTGCTTTAGGTGTGTACTCGCGAACTTTGACCGAGTGCCATGATATTTAGATTTTAGGTGGGAGGCTGTAGAGTTGGAAGGTGAGTAGGATGACACCACTTGGTTTGGGCATACCGTCGATATTTTTGGTGAATTTGTAGACTTCGGTAACGTTTTGCGCTTTAAGTTCGTCAATGATTTCTTTATCAGGAACATCACAGAGGTAGGGGGCATAAACTGTGCCTTTCACAATATTGAGGGTCTGATGTATGTAATTTTGCAGTTTCCGGTGAGCTCAGTTGTGTTTATAAACCTTTCAGCATCTAATTGAGTTTTTACCAGCATCAGTAAGTTACCGTCCCTAAGGTTTGATATTGACACAAAGTTCTTGGAGATCATTTTTAACGCGCGGTGCACGGCGAAGCATGAGAATTGCGAGATTGTCTTTTCGGTTGGGGGAAGGTCGGGAAAAGCCATGTCCAGTTTAAGAGGTTGTCTTCTCTTTTTAGATGGGGGGCTGGTGGCAAGCGGCGCAAACCGATTGTCGCCCAGGTTGGGAGGCCCTGGGGCCATGTTGGGGTTTTTAAGTAACACTGGGTAAGTTTATTATGGGTCTCTTGTTTGGAAGATTTTGCAAGATGCAAGAGTAGATCAAAAGAACAATAAAGACCACGTGGGTCGGATGCAAGGTCGACCGATCGAAAACCGCTGGTTAAAGAAAAGAGCGTCCGGTCGCAACGAGAGTTAGTCGAAGACTGAAAGGTTAATTTAGATAGCTGCTTAATGTGGCTAAGATAGCTAGTATTGAATTTTATTATTAATATTAAGTTTTTATGGTAGATAATACAAATTTTTCTAATCGCACACATTAGCCAGATATCACACGCTGTTAAGCCGTGGAATGGTCAACGATTCACCAGCGTATTGGTCCGGCTGTATAGAAAAAGTGGTCATAAATCAGAAACTCAACGTAGAGAGTTCAAAATTTGTACTCGTGGGTTTTGGGGGTCGTGATTTCGAATATGAAGTCGAAATTTCAAAATTCAAAATGGCGGCTCTAATACGGCAGTTGTGACTTCCGTAATTAACTGGTGAATATATTACCTCATTTTTCACGACCCCAGAGAGTACCACGTGGAGGTTTACGGTAAATTTAGACTCTCCTTTTTTTTTTTTTTTTTTAAACTAAAAAAAAAATTTGTTAATTTTTTTTCAAATAAAAAAAAAATTTTTTTAATTTTGTGCCGACAGCCAACAATAAAGGCACTTCCTCTTAATCGAGCATTATCGTTTTTGTCAACCGCTGCGAATAACATAGCTCAAGCTACGACCCAGCTTTCGGCTTGCGTCGTTAACACGAGGAAGGTCAGCATCACTATTGTCACTGATCGTGGCCACCACCTGGTCTCGATCCGCACTCTGCATCATTCTAAGGCTACTGAGGCGATCCCAAGTGACCGGTCGTTGTGGGCAGCAACTTGCCGCAACACCCACCACAGAACCGCCAACCTCCTGCAAAAAGCTGTGCAGGTGGAGGATATTTTGGGCAACTACCTTACCGTATTGTCTTATACCTTAGCTTATATACTTATTGTTAGTCTCAATTCAGAGAAGATTCAATAAATAATAATAATAACAATAATTGTTACGGCATGAACCTAAGTGGCAGCACAGACCAGTTGGCAACGCGACGTATGAACAGCTGATGGCTGACCGTCGCCGGCGAACGGCGAACGGTTACGCTGGGCGAATAGCTAATAAGAAAAAGATTAAGAAGAAAAAGCGCGTGGAAGCTGCAAGTTGACCGGAGAGCCGTACAAGTTTTTAGTCTTTCAGAAAATCTTTCTCTCTTGATTTATCTCTAATCAGAATCTAACCCTAGTTAAAACCGTGTCTACGAATGAAGCAAATAAAAGTTACATGGAGTGAAACGGAAGGAGCGGACTTTGGTTTGGGAATCTAACAAGGGTAACCTTAAAAAACAACTTCTCTACGACCAAGGAGGCATTGCCGGCGAGGCAATATTCTAAAAAACTTTTGGTGGAAAACTTCAGCAGCAAATAGAACCATCTACGACCGCGATCTGGAGAGATCGGCGCGTGCAACGGAGATTAGATTTTCACGAGAAGGTTAGATTTGCGCGGCTTTTAATTGGCGCTTGGTTCGTGTATAACCACACATCCTAGATCCGCGTGGCCAGAAGGCAGCCATCGAGCAACATAATGGATGGCGCAAGTGGTCAAAAAAAAATTTTTTTAATTTTTTTTGATTTTTTTAATTTTTTTTTGTAATTTTTTTTTTAGATTTTTGTTTTTTGATTTTTAAGAAATTTTTTTTTTAACCAAAGAAATGTTAAAGAAAAATTTAACTGAAACAATTTGTAAACGTATCGGCTTACTAAGAATCACTATCTGATTCTGAGGAGACGTTCTAATTTAATGGCAGCCTCAAAAGTCCCATAACCTCTTTTGCTAGAAGCTTTGTGTACTTTTGAAAGCATTTTGATTTTAATAGTATTGCTTTCGGCAACAGGTGGATTTAGCAAAAAAAAATCTATATTGTTGTGGAAAAAATGTTCGCATTTCCGTTTCCGCATTTTTCCGCAAAAGCTTTATATTGGGTATTGTAGTACAGATGTGTACTAATATTACCTATATGGTCTCTCGTTGGCAGCGGATGGCAGGCTTAAAATATTCGATTCGAAAAAAATTATTTTCAAAAAAAAAAATATTTTTGCTAATTAAATTAAAATTTCATCAATACAACAATACATATTGATAAAAATTTGTGTTCATGGTATAGTTTACAGTACTATTGAACTGTTACAAAAAAAATTTTATCGGGAAAATGTTCGTAAATATTAAAAAAATTACATTATGTTTTTATAGGATTTTCGCCACTTGTCGCCTTTAAGGTTAAAAATTTGTATGTAAACGGAATTGAAACTAGCTAATACTTTGGGGAATTATAGTTCAAATATTCAAGAATCGATGGGCATTAGAAATTTTAAAATTCAGGACTATTGAAAAATTGGATTTATGGCAGCCGCCGGACCACTGTGCACCGCAACGAAACCCAATACTCCACCCCCTTTTAAGCCTGCCCTTTCTTCACTAGTTAAATGAAGAAAACCTGCACACGAAGGTTTACGACGAACGCTGGACGGCGACAGTGATCTGTGCGAGCTAGGGTTACTTTAAAGTTCTCTCTTACTTTGCAAATCAGGTTTGAGCCGACAGCCAACAATAAAGGCACTTCCTCTTAATCGAGCATTATCGTTTTTGTCAACCGCTGCGAATAACATAGCTCAAGCTACGACCCAGCTTTCGGCTTGCGTCGTTAACACGAGGAAGGTCAGCATCACTATTGTCACTGATCGTGGCCACCACCTGGTCTCGATCCGCACTCTGCATCATTCTAAGGCTACTGAGGCGATCCCCGCCGGCGAACGGCGAACGGTTACGCTGGGCGAATAGCTAATAAGAAAAAGATTAAGAAGAAAAAGCGCGTGGAAGCTGCAAGTTGACCGGAGAGCCGTACAAGTTTTTTAGTCTTTCAGAAAATCTTTCTCTCTTGATTTATCTCTAATCAGAATCTAACCCTAGTTAAAACCTGTGTCTACGAATGAAGCAAATAAAAGTTACATGGAGTGAAACGGAAGGAGCGGACTTTGGTTTGGGAATCTAACAAGGGTAACCTTAAAAAATGTACAACTTCTCTACGACCAAGGAGGCATTGCCGGCGAGGCAATATTCTAAAAAACTTTTGGTGGAAAACTTCAGCAGCAAATAGAACCATCTACGACCGCGATCTGGAGAGAGATCGGCGCGTGCAACGGAGATTAGATTTTCACGAGAAGGTTAGATTTGCGCGGCTTTTAATTGGCGCTTGGTTCGTGTATAACCACACATCCTAGATCCGCGTGGCCAGAAGGCAGCCATCGAGCAACATAATGGATGGCGCAAGTGGTCAACAGGCCGGAGTGGAGAGTGGGGACCTCAGCGAAATAATGGAAAACATTCCAGGCTTAATGTCTGTTTCGAGTTCTGCAGCGCAAGGAGGACGATTGGATTTGGATCGCGTTAGTGATACGCACAGTGGCGTGATCACGGCGGTTACATCGACCGCACCTAACGTGCCAATTGTAGCACCCACATGTCAGCAGGTAGCAGCACACGGAAGCAGGATGGATTGGGGAGCGCAACACTCATCCATAACAAGTCACAGTGAGGTGTCCGGATTGGCTGCTCAGTGGAAACTAGGTGCATCGGGAAATATGATGTATGTTACTGCCAATGAGGGAGCGCGTTGTAGCGTAACGCATCCCGAAGCAGCTTTCGGAGGAACCATGGTGAACTCTACGTTCTATAAAGGAGGAATGGAGCGATTAGCCTACGGGACCGCAAGTTATCATCCCAGGCAATTGGAGGCAAATCGCAACCATATGTATGCAGGATCTCTGCCGAACATGACCTACACGACGCCACGAGCGGCTACGAGTACGAGCGTATATGGAATTAATCCTCAAAATATACCGAATTATGCGAGCTCAAGTCAGGGTACTTGGGACTCAAGCCCGCATATGAACTCACCGACAGTCGCGCCGGCAGTGTCAGAAGTATGCTTAAATGCATCGCAGATAGCAACAAGACAAGTTATTAGTAAGGACTTGCCTTGCTTTTCTGGAAATCCAGAAGAATGGCCAATGTTTATTGTAAACTTTGAGCAGTCCACTGAAAGGTGTGGATTCAGCGACCAGGAAAATCTAATGAGGTTGCAAAAGTGCTTGAAAGGTGCGGCTTTGGAAGCTGTACGAGGAAAATTAATGATGCCTGCTACAGTTAAGCAAGCGATCGAGACATTACGAATGTTATATGGCCGACCAGAGGCTATATTTCACACCCTGCAATCGAAGCTACGAATGGAACCCGCTGTTAAATTAAGCAGCATGGAAAGTTTGGTACGTCTAGCGCTAGCGGTCCAAAATTATAGGGCGACCGTAGACGCGATAGTACTTTCTGCCTATCTGAACGACCTGATGCTTTTACGAGATCTTTTGGAGAAGTTGCCGTTCGACGATGAAGCTGGATTGGGCGAGGCAGAGCGCAGGACTTCAGAGAGTGGATATCGCAGTTTTTGATGACTGGCTATTCAGAGTAGCAACCTGCGCGAGCACAGTGATGCCAGTAAACCCAAGCAACGACGACAGACAACGAGAAAGGAATCCAAGGGTCCGGCTTATGGTTCATAACGACACTAGCTCTACGCCTTCATGTAGAAAGTGCAATGGCACCCATAAGTTGGAGGATTGCAGAGAATTTCGTGCCTTAGCGTGCACGATAGATGGAATTTCATAAAGGAGAGCAGATTATGCTGGAGATGCTTTGGAAAACACTTTCTACGACATTGCAGAGCATCACGAAACTGTTCTGTGGATGGATGCACGAAAAAGCATAATTTTCTACTTCACAATGGAAATCAAAATGTAAGCAGAGCTGAAAACAGGACAAATGACAGCGAACCCGTTCTGCATACAGGGCAGAACGAAAGAGCGTCGTTTAGATACGTGCCCATAACGATGTACGGGCCGAGTTGCAAGGCGGAAACGTTTGCACTCATCGACGAGGGATCAGCCTGCACTCTGATCGAGACACACGTAGCGGAAAAGTTGGGTATCGACGGACCTAAAGACGAGCTGTGCCTACGGTGGACAGGAGAAATAACTCAAATGGAAACTGAGTCAAAGCGTATAAATTTAACGATCTCCCCAAGCTACGACGCAGCCCGTAAGTTTACGCTGCAAAATGTGAGAACCGTCAAGCACCTGGATCTGCCCAAGCAGACGTTGGACGATTCCGTCTTGAGATCGCATTCGCACCTAGAGAAACTACCCATTCGTACGTATAAGGATGCGCAAGCTTCGCTTATCATCGGCTTGGATAACGTGCGACTAGGAGTACCGCTTGTTGTGAGAGAGCGCGAAGACTCAGAATTTATCGCAGCTAAGTCCAGGCTCGGATGGTCTGTTTATGGACGTAAAGGTGATACTGGTGACCCTGCAAGCTCTAGGGTAATGCACGTCTGCGAATGTAATAACGATCAGCAATTAGATGCTCTTATCAAAGAGAGTTTTTCATTGGATGCGGTTGGTGTGAGTATATCTAATAACACTCTTAGGTCCAAGGAAGATGAGAGAGCCAATTGTATCATGAATGAATCGACGACGTATAACAGAGATCTGAAGAGGTGGCAGACTGGACTTCTGTGGCGGTACGAGAACGTAAAGCTCCCGTCCTCCCATGAGATGGCCATGCGACGACTTCAATGTTTGGAAACCCGTATGGCAAGAGACAAAGAACTACAAGAGTTCGTGAATCAACAGATCCAACGCTACGGGCAGTTAGGATATATCCGCAAACTAGGAACCGACGAAATGACCTACGAAAAACGGACTTGGTATTTGCCCATATTCGTTGTCAAAAATCCGAATAAAGGAAAATCGCGACTAGTTTGGGACGCTGCAGCCAAGGTGGAAGGGATCGCCCTCAACACGATGCTACTAAAAGGACCGGATCAACTACCCTCTCTTGTTGGAGTGATTTTAAGATTCAGACAGAAACCGGTCGGCATATGTGGAGATATAAAGGAAATGTTCCACCAGATAATGGTGCGTGAAGAGGACCAAGGAGCACAGCAATTTCTCTGGAGATATGGCGACAACAGTCGAGAGCCAGATAGGTACGTAATGAGTGTAATGACTTTTGGTGCTTCTTAACCTTTCTGTGAGCGGAAGATTTTTTATACGTTGTTGAGCGGAAGACACAAATTTGTGCATCGTGATTTGAACCGCGTATATCTTAAAAACCTTTGTTCAGAAAAATTTGAAATTTTTACTGAATATGTATTAACTAAAAATCATTAAATTTAAAATTTTAATTTTTAAATTAAGCCTAAAACTTAAAGTTTTACCTTGAAAAAAAATTGCAGGTAAGATTAATTGTGTTTGATCAGTTGGCGAGTTTGACGTAATTAAAATCTAACGTGCAATCTTTTTGACATTTATAGTAGTAATAAAACAACTTTTTAAAAATTATTTTAATAATTTTTTTTTTTTTTTTTTTATTAATTTGTGTAGGATTTAATTTTAAATTTATTCGTTTTTTATATCCCGACGATATAAGACTAAGTCTTTTTAGGTTTTATTAATTTAAAAATTTTAATTTTAAATTGAATGATTTTGAGTTAATACATATTCAGTAAAAATTTCAATTTTTTCTGAATTAAGATTTTTAAGATATACGCGGTTCAAACACGATGCACAAATTTGTGTCTTCCGCTCAACAACGTAGTTAAAAAAAGTTTTCCCAAATAAAATCCAAGATTACCAACAGATTTATTTAAAAATCGGCAAACTTGTTTAGAATCGTTGAAGACGAGTTGTCAGAAAATTTCAGATCGATAGCTTTCACACAATCCGAGATATTTACAAGCAAAATCGAAATGGAACAAAAATGTTCCTTCCGCTCACAGAAGGGTTAAGGAATACATTTGTGGATGACTGGCTCCAAAGTTGTGAGTCTGAAGAAGAAATAGTCCGCCTAGCTCAGGAAGTACGATATATACACAAAGAAGGAGGCTTCGAGATGAGAGGCTGGATATCAAACTCGTCTACAGTAATGCGTGCGCTCTTGGGGGACATTAAAACACCTGAACGCAGCATTGAAATGGCAGAGTCTACGACAAATGAACGAGTGCTAGGCATGTGGTGGAATCCTAGAGCCGACCACTTTACCTTTGTCAACAAATTTGGAGAAAATATATATAACGAAACTACAGTCGTGACAAAGAGGTTGATACTTCGAATAGTTATGACCATCTTTGACCCACTAGGTCTGCTAGGATTTTATATAATTCAAGCGAAGCCGATACTACAGGATGTGTGGAGGTCTGCCGTCGGTTGGGATGAACCAATCGAAGAAGAAGAGCCTAATCGTTGGGCTCTATGGATAAGGCAACTCAAACACATCGAAGATCTACAAATCCCACGGTATCTTGGCTGATCTACTGAAACATGTAATATTCAATTACACATATTTACAGATGCGAGTATTAATGCATTCGCCGCGGTGGCCTACATAAGGAGCGAAGAACGAGACAGTATCCGATGTGCGTTACTGGCCTCTAAAACGAGAGTGGCACCGCTGAAACCAATCTCAATCCCCAGAATGGAACTAATGGCTGCTATTTTAGGCCTAAGATTGGCAAATTTTTTGGAGCAGGAGTTATCCATCGAAGTGAAGAGACGTGTGTTTTGGACTGATTCCAAAAACGTTTTATATTGGATACGCTCAGATGCTCGAAAGTATCATCAGTTTGTAGCCCTACGAATTGGTGAAATCCTGGAGAATTCCGAAACCGCCGAATGGAAATGGGTCCCATCCGCGCTGAACGTGGCTGACGACGGGACAAAATGGACGAAGGAATCGAGCTTTCAGGCAGACTCGAGATGGCTTACAGGTCCAACATTTTTATTAGAAGCAGAAGACCACTGGCCGGTTACGGAGCTAAGCCCACACACTCTGGAGAGGATAAATGTCCATGAATTAAAGGAGACGTCATTATCAAGGCTGGCAAGCATCGTCCCGGCAAATTAATCGTTTTAGCAAGTGGGAGAAGCTGCGAGGAGCCTTGAAATGCGTTATGCATTTTTTAGGTAAAATATGCAAGAAAAAATTATCGTCGGAGGAGGCAAGGATTGCCACACGTATTCGCAACCTGGATGATGTAAATAACGTGATTTACAGGATGGTTCAAGAGAAAGCGTACGCAGAAGAAATAACTCTTCTACGCAGAGGAACCGTATTAGGAAGGAAGAGTCCAATATATAAACTTTCGCCTTATTTGGACGAAGCAGGCGTGCTGAGAATACGCGGCCGGATCGATCGAATGAGCGGTGTGGATATGAACGTGAAAAGACCAGTAATTCTACCCAAAGGACACGAAGTCACCAATCTTCTGGTCGATTATTTTCACCGTAAGTTCCACCACCAACTAACCGAAATTGTAGTCAACGAGATGCGCCAATTATATCACATCCCGGGACTAAGAGCCAAAGTACGAGCACTTGCGAACGCTTGTCAGAAGTGTCGCAATAAGAAAGCGGCTCCGGAACCACCGGAGATGGGAGATATTCCGCCAGAAAGACTAGCTATCAATGAGCTACATTTCACGAACACTGGTATCGACTATTTCGGCCTATTCGAGGTGAACGTTGGAAGACGACGAGAGAAACGATGGGGCGTACTGTTTACGTGCCTCACTGTAAGAGCGGTACACATCGAACTAGCTAACTCACTTTCGACGGATACATTTATGCTGATCCTTGAAATGTTTGTGGCACGAAGAGGAGTGCCGAAAAGAATAATGTCGGACAACGGAACCAATTTTCGAGGAGCGAGCCGACTATTACAAGAAGAAATCGAGAGGATCTCATCAAAGGAGCTGGAAAATAAGTATCCAGAGATCGAGTGGTCTTTCATACCGCCAGGAGCGCCCCACATGGGTGGCGCATGGGAGCGGATGAAAAGATCTGTAAAATCTATTCTATCTGAAATACTAGAAGAGAAGCACGTTCAAGAACCGGTGCTTAGAGCAGCGCTAGCCAGGATAGAAAACACGCTCAATTCCCGACCATTGACGTACGTGCCGCTGGAGACCCCAGAAGCTGATGCACTTACGCCAAACCATTTTCTACGAGGAGCAAGCAGTGCGATGGCAGCAAAGGATGGCAGCGACACGAACGGCATTTGGCTTGGTCAGATTGCAGACAGTTTCAAGAAGCGATGGCTGAGGGAATACCTACCGTGCCTCACACAACGAGCTAAATGGCATGGTCCGCCTAACAACCCGATCTGCATAGGAGATGTCGTCATTATGGTTGACGAAACGAACCCCAAGGTGCAGTGGAAGAAAGGTGTCATCATGGATCTTCAAGTGGCCAAAGACGGGATAGCACGCAGCGCAGTTATACGCACCGCAACTGGATTGCTGACCCGACCGATAGTCAAGTTGGCCAAGCTTGATGTCAACAGACCAACTGCAGATGGCAGCCAAGACGTAACCATAAGTTTTGCAAACAAATCGGCATGAACCTAATTGGCAGCACAGACCAGTTGGCAACGCGACGTACAAACAGCTGATGGCTGACCGTCGCCGGCGAACGGCGAACGGTTACGCTGGGCGAATAGCTAATAAGAACAAGATTAAGAAGAAAAAGCGCGTGGAAGCTGCAAGTTGACCGGAGAGCCGTACAAGTTTTTTAGTCTTTCAGAAAATCTTTCTCTGTTGGTTTATCTCTAATCAGAATCTAACCCTAGTTAAAACCTGTGTCTACGAATGAAGCAAATAAAAGTTACATGGAGTGAAACGGAAGGAGCGGACTTTGGTTTGGGAATCTAACAAGGTAGACTAAAAAAAGGTACAACCCCTCTACGACCAAGGAGGCATTGCCGGCGAGGCAATAATAATAATAAATAAAATGCAATTGTAAAAACAAAAATAATATAAATATATTCTTAAACCGCCAATAAAAAAACATAGGTATACAAAATGTTTGAACAAAACGTTTACCATTTTTTAAAATCTTTAGAATACCCCCTTAAACGTTCACAAAATTGGTAAAAGCTTTAGTGTTTAGCATGAAAGAGTTGAAATTGATAAGAGACCAACTCTATTTCTTTAAAAAGGGGTGTGTCCAGCCTTCGCACGACAGAAGTGAAACAAGTAAGCGCATTATATTTTCAGATTTTTAGGCTCTCAACTTTGTGCGCGCTGTGAGCGAAGAGAGGAGAGAAGAGGACAGAGAGAACGTTCGTCAGCGGTGAGAGAGGGTCAGGGGAATAGACAATTTTCGTGACGGTCATGAATCGTTTTTACTCCGTCCCCGAAAATCCATAACGCGCCTAAAGAAGTTTCACTTCAAAAATACTGCTTGTCAGATCGATTTACTCCACCATCAGCATCAATGGAAATTAATTTTGCAATTGTTTCAATGGTCGTACTCTGTTTATTCAACCATTAAACCATCGATATGCGCCAACAACCGTCCAACATGTGTCGTGGTGCAAGAATTTTTGCATTATGATCATTGACTGTCCGCTTTTGACACTTGTTAATATACGATGTACTCTTTAAGAGTTTTTGGATCATGATCACTTGTCATACGCCTTCATCACATCTATCGATAGATAGACCTGCAGTTGACCTGCTGAACGCAGCCAATTGTTTGCTTCTGTGATTTGTTGCGGTAGTTCAGGGGGTTACCCTATCTTGTAATTTTAAAAAATCGATTGAAGTACCTATAGTTATTTAGGAAAACACGTCCTTAAAATTTCAAATCGATTCGAGCATAATCGATACGAGATATGAGCGTTGAAAGAGAAGAATTCATTGCAGTGTAGTTGAACTTTAAACGCGTTTTTCCCGAAATAGCATTATGAAATAGGTGACCAGAATAACTCGGAAACTACTGATCCGATCTTCCAATATTCCATTCATAAAAATGTAGTCTGTATGTTGTAATTTTATTTTTGAAAAAAAAACCCTTAATAGCCAAAAGGCTACCGTTTTAAACGAGCAATTCGAAACATTGACTTTGAATGTCCATTTTTCTGCCAATAAAGTTCATTTTTTTTAAAAACATGTTTTTATTTATCCAAATGCAATGTTAGTCACCGCAAAACGTAAAAATATCAACATACGTTCAGTAACTTTTAAGAAACCATGTAAAATTTTTCAATGAAAAAAACTACCGAAAGGTGTTTAACGTACATAAGTTCTTTACCTTGTTGGGTCAAACTTATGCCATTTCTTGTAGAACTTTTTTCGTCGGTTTAAAGAAAGATAAGGTACCTAAATTTTGCTCAGTTATTGAATAGTAATCAGAGAAGCTATGTTGGGTAAAATGCAATTTTTTTTAAGTTAAACTAGTGGAACCGTTTGTCCACCTTTTAGATTTTTTTGCCCACCCCAGTTTTAAAAATATGAAATTTGGAAAATTTTCGAAAAATTTTCGGAAAGAAAAATAATTTTGTTTTTGGCTTATAATTACCGAACTAGTGCATATTATTTGGACATATGGGTATCTGTGTAAAGCTAGAGACCTAAACTAACTAATTATGAAGAAACATACTTTATTTCGTCATGCGAAAAAAATTCATATGGACTTTTGTAAAACCGTAATTTTCAGCAAACATTTTTTTTTGGGGGGGTTGTGGGCACCCTGGGAAAAAATGCTGAAAATGGAAAAATATGGAAAAAACCGCAACAAATATCAAACAAATGACAATTTATTTATTTCAAAGACTACATAGGCGTTATTCATCGTCGGAAACACAATTTTGACATGTGTAATAACTGGCCCGCATGTCAACACATTTCAGACGAAAAGCTCGATCGCAAAATTACAAATCTTGGTGATAATCCCTCTCAGCGGGAGAGGATCCTTTTCCAAGAGCCTAAGATTTCTACAAGAATGTTCTAGAGGGTTCCAAACAAATTTTGAAAACAATTTTACAAGAAATTGTAGGTAATAAAAAGATTTGCCAAAAAAAAACGGGTGCCCACAACCCCCCCAATTTTGGTGCCCACAACCAACTTTAGCAGACATTTTAAGAAGTAATTAAAAAATGTGTTTGCATAAATTTTTTGGTTCAAATCGATATTGTTCCATTTAGTATAATACTTTGACTAAATAAAATTGCATTACACTTACCTTCTTAATCGATTCACTTTTATTAATACACTATTGAAAATCTTTGAAAAAAACTTCACCACCTTTTCCAAGCACAAAAAAAAACAACTCGTTCATTTCAAAAAGCAAACGCGTTCGTTTACTTTGATATTTGGCATAAATCATACATAAGGTAATTGCTTGCGAATGACATTACCAAAAAAAGTCAATCTTCATTTTGTGAAAAGATACGTAGGGGTGCCCACAACCCCCCCATGCCCACAACCCCCACTTCTCCCCTACTTATTTACATTGTTTTTTTTTGAATTCGTTATGAATTTGAAATAAATCAATACTTTCGAAATTATCAGGCCTGTTTCAGTTTTCACTCGGAAGTGAATTTGACTACATTTTCGGATTTCCCTTTAACATTGTCGAACTTCGCTTATTCATTTGGGGATTTGCCTTTGAATTTCCCTTTGTTCAGAATCAGCTAACTTGCAAATGGCCACTATTGTCAACGGCGTTTGATTTGTTTGAGTTTTGCTACCTTAAGCCTAGTACTCAGATCGACGAACAGTTTCGATGTCGAAAAGAGGCCATTCTTTTTCTTTTTCTCGGAGTATGACCTTTTTTTGGAAAATTCATCGGCAATTTCTTTGAGCAAGTACTGCGGTCACACAGATTTCCGTTCGTGGGCTGCAAATGCTGTATTCGGTTTGTTGACAACCAAATTTTAAATAAGTTGTAAAAATTAGAATGCAACGATGAAACCTTCGCAACTTAAGCCGAAGCTGAAGCTCGCAAGGAGGAGGAGGCCAAAAATTCGAAGGAGCATGCAGTTACCCTCAACAAGGAACGAATGGGGCACATCATCGCAAGGCAAGTGGACTACACGGAGGTGGACTGCTTGTCCAACTGCCGGATAACAAACGGGACTTTTGTTTCCTGCCGACCACAACGTCTTCTGCACGGTCGCCGAGGAGCACTCGATTGGCGGGCTAACCTGCGAGCTGCACCAATGATGGGCTAACAGCCTTCTACGCCATGCTCACCCATTAGAGTCCTGCAAAAGTGAACATAAAAGTGAGAACTTACCCCTACGGTGGATCTCAAGCCGGGCGACTCGATTCACACTATGAAGAAATTTCAGGCTAAACGGCTATTTCCCAAGCTGGTGATCAAGCACCGGGTGCAGGATATCAAGGCTTTTTGTTTCAAGGACTAAATTAAACCGCTGTTTTATGTAAATAATAAAACAAATTATAATTTGCATACATTTCGTTGTTCAATCGAATTTCGCGCCATCTTTTGAAATTTTGCTAAACCCTTATATAAGAGAGAGTGAGAGGGCAATAACGTAGAACGACCTGTTTATTAAATAGTTCTATCTGCCCTGCCTTTCGTTCTCGAAATACTTAAGAGTAAGTTGGCAACGCGATTAGTTGCCAAACTAAGTTTCTAGTATATTTTTTCTATCATCTGAGTACCGCCTGTCGAACAGCTCCCTCGAAAAGTGTTTCTATGTTATTGGCCTCTCGCTCTCTCTCACTGATTTCGAACTCATTTCGTCGATCTGAGTACTAGGCTTTAGGGCTGATTGTTGAGGACCAGAGTTGCCAAAGGCGATAAAAAAAGGTTCCAGGTTACAATTTTCTTTGAGCTAAAAATTAAACTAAAAAACCGTAATTTTTCGAATTTTTACTTTGAAAGGTCGCCATTTATTTTTTATTTATTTTTTTAAATCTCTTAATATTAGTCTGGTTTTGTAAATTTCTGGCTGACAGAAGAGGGTAAACCGGGGGCACCGCAACCCTTAAAATGAAAAGGCCTCTACTTTGGCGCCCTCTACAGTTCACAAGCAACACTTAAAAATTTTAAAAAAGTTTTTAAGTTTTAGACTACGATAGCTGAGGCAAAAAAAAGTTAACATGTACTTTATTTGGCGCAAGAACGCCTTAAAGTTTTCCTTGAGCCCTGCAATATGTATGTTTTCCGTAAAAGCAGCAATATTGAGCAAAATTGGTTAGTTGTATGACAATAAGGACGCTTTTGTAGTTAATTTCTCGTCCTTACTCTTGAGCAAGACTGTGCTATTGACAAGTTATGCTCCACAAAACACAGACAATTGTTAGTTTAAACTTATAAAGATACACATATAAAACAGTTCATAGTTAGACAACAAGAAACATTAATAAAAACATATTAGCTAATTTACATTAATAAATACCTTCGCAAGAAATTTCCATTTTCAGATTTTTTAAACTATTTTTTTAAACCAAAGATTTGAAAATTTGACCACATTGCAAAGTCTCTCCAGAAACTGACTTTGTTGCTGAGGCAACACTACAGAGTTGCCAACTAAAAATTTTGGAAGGTGGTTTTTTACAAATAAAGGTATCTACATTTCATTAGTATAAAAATAATAAGGTTTACCAATAGTGCAATAGGGCTTGATCAAAATAAATCACAAATATTTTATTTTATTTTGCGTACCATGACAACCCTTTCACTGTCCCTATCAAATTTTGGCAAAATGCTGAAGGTTAGAACCGAACCGATTCTGATGTGCAGCCATGAAATAATTTTTAAAATGTCAAATATGTTGTTCTTTTCTGTTAAAGTTATGCAATAAAGCATAAAAGAATAGGGAAAAAATCACTTGCACGTTATCTTATTGCAACATATTTTAAAACAATTTCAGTGATTGCGGAACCATAGAGTAATAACGTGTAGATGCACCATTTGCTCTGCCCACAATTTTGACTCAATGCTCGTGAATTCGCTCTGTACTTTCAAAGTGAACGGCCGTGTTTTTTTCTGCGCTCCGATTTTTATTTGTTTGTCGTGTAAACCCAACGGTGGGAATATAGAAAAACATATAAATCGCCTTGTTAATTTATAAACTTTTATAATCCGTTCGCTTCGCGAGTGAATCTATTCTATTCTGTGCATAACAATAAATTAATAAATTTAAACTTTTAGTTTCGCTTGTGTTTTTGTTGTTGCGTTCTATTTTGTCTTTCTTTTGTGCTTTATCCGTCCCACGCAGGGCCAATCGTTGTTGTTGTTTTTGCATGCACATCAACTGCATTGACTGCGCTCTCTCGCTCTTTATCTCGCTCTCTATACCGAAACTTCTAATCGTGTAAGTTATCTGCGCTTGCTCTTGCGGTAATTTTAGCTGCTCGCTCAAAAGTTTCGATTTCATTTCATTTGGTACAGTGGTCCGATTAGTCAAAATTATGGACACATTTTTTTGTCTGTGTTGATAAAAAATGCCAGAAGGCAATCAAGGCTAACCAGCCTAAAATGACTTGTTGGCTATGTGAAAAAATGGTGCACACCAAGTGCGCTGATTTTACTGGCCGAACAAGTGATGACCTAAGTAAGGGTAAAAATTTGCAGTTCTGTTGTGACGCCTGTCTCGAGGTTGCGAACGAGATGAAATTGTTCATGCGCCAAACTAAAGGCGGCTTGAAGGGGCTGATCACCTGTTTTGCCGGAGCTAGAGATAGTTTTCGCAAGGCAGATGATCTGCTCCAAGCTCTGGACACTCAATTTAATAGTATAAAACTATTAGAAGAGTCTCCAAAGCGCAAAAAAGCCGCTGGTGGTAGGCCAAAGGGGAACACCCTGCAGCCACCGTCAGGTGACCAGCAGAGCACTCCCGTGGATCAGCAGCCGAACTCAGCAACCGCTCAAATGTTGCTAAGATCGGCAGCAAAAAAAGATTTAGAGCCCGATCAATCCACAGCGGAGTGTATGCAAATAGGCGATCCTGAAAATTCCGATTTGTCCGTAGTGGTTTCACAGTTGGTTAAACCACCAAACCTAGTTAACACACCGCCACAAGGAAATATTGAGTCCGGACTACCGGGCATAGGTGGTTCTGCAGACGCACAATCTGCATCACCTAAAGCTCTTTCAGTGGTTCCACCAAAGAAACAAATATTTGTTTCTCGGCTTTCCCCTGATCAAACATCTTCTGATGTACTGTCTCATACACAAGACAAAATAAAAGCCGCAAACGTTAAGGTGGAAAAATTTAAGTTCTCTTATGCTAGGGATATTTCATCTTTCAAGATCACAGTCCCAATCGAGCACTTTGCTACCATAAGTTCTGCCGAATTCTGGCCGGACAATTTGGTGGTAAAGGAGTTTAAAGCTAAGAAAAAAAAGAAAGGGCCCACGGGAATAAGACTTCCCAGTCGTGGCCAGACCATTGTGCCATCTTCCTCTTCTTCTTCTTCAAAAAACTAACCAAAAACCTCCTTCTTTCCTATCAAAATGCAAGAGGCTTGCGTAGCAAGCTAACTAAATTGTATTCTGATAGCTTTTCATTTGCATCCCATGTTATTGTGTTTACAGAAACCTGGTTAAAGCCGGAGATTCTTAGCTCCGAAGTTTTTCCCGGTAAGTACACAATATATAGGCTTGACCGTCCTTCCAAACGGGGAGGCGGAGTCCTAATTGCCGTGGACTCCAACCTCACGTCGGAAGAGGTATGTGTTGAGGAATCTAATAATATTGAATTTATTTGTATAAAGCTGACCTTTCCGGGAAAGTTTATATATATCACTTGCTCTTATGTTCCGCCGTCTTCTGAACTCCGAGAATACTTAAATCATCTTTCTGTGATACAGTCCGTTTCAAATAGGCTGTCCGATAGGGATCAGTTATTAGTTCTAGGTGATTTCAACATACCTGGAACTACGTGGTCCACAGATGAAAAATCAAATGTCTAACTTCCTATTGCACAACATGACTTTATTGACGGCTTGCTTGACATATCTTTGAGTCAAATAAACCATGTTCGAAACTCACTAGGCCGCTTACTGGATTTGTGCTTTGTCTCGAATCCTGAAGCCGTGTTTCTATCCAGGGTACCACCACTTACGCAACCTGAAGATCCATATCATCCTACTTTCGATGTGACAGTCGACACGGGTATCGTGATAGAAGAAAAATCAGAAAAGTCAACTAAACGATTACATTGTTTTCGTAAGGAAGACTTTTCTAGGCTTAATTACTTTATATCTGGCTTCAATTGGTCCGATCTCTACTCATGCAATAACATGGCTGATGCCATAAATATTTTTTATACTGCAATTAAATCATTTTTTAATTCTTGTGTTCCGATAGTAGTCTCTAGTAAACCACCTTGGTTTAGTAAAGAGTTGTCACACATAAGAAATGTTAAGTCCAGACTTTACAGGAAATATAAAGACTCCGGTTCTCAATCTGTTTTTTCAAAATATCTAAGTGCTCGGTCAAAATTTACCGTGCTTAACGCGCAGTGCTATAAAAATTATTTAAATCGTTGTAAGGTCCAGTTCTCGCAGGACCCGAAACAGTTTTATAACTTTGTTAACACCAAGCGTAAATCTACTTCTTATCCTTCCTCGCTATATTTTGAAAACATCTTCTAGGGCTTTAAAAGAAGCTTTCAAACAGATGTCATTTACACTGACTTTAGTAAAGCATTTGGCTCTGTAAATTACTCACTTTTAGTTCGGAAACTTGACTTGTTAGGGTTTCCAAAGGATCTTCTTAGATGGATTTTAAGTTATCTGAATGGCAGGACACAAAGAGTCCTTTTTAAAAATTCTCTTTCTGGTCTTCTCCGAGTTACCTCCGGCGTCCCACAAGGAAGTCACCTTGGTCCGCTTCTTTTTACTTTATTTATTAACGACCTTCCATTAATTATAAATCATTCTCGCGTTCTTATGTACGCAGATGATGTTAAGTTATGCCTGCAGTATAAGGATATTTCCAGCCATTCTGACTTACAACCCGATCTAAATAATTTTCAAAACTGGTGCCGTGATAATTTACAAAATTTAAACGGGTCTAAGTGCAAGCTGATGACTTTTTGCCGAGTCAATCCAAAACTTGCAACTTACTCACTATGTGGGAAATCTTTGGATAGAATAACTATGGTTGACGATCTGGGCGTCCTTTTGGACCCAAAACTTAAGTTTACTGATCACATTTCGTCCATGGTTAATAAAGCCAGGGGAGTGCTTGGTTTCATTAAAAGATGGTCGAAGGAATTTGACGATCCCTAAGTCACTAAGACTTTATTTACTTCGCTAGTCCGTCCGATTCTGGAGTATGGGTGTTAGATTTCAATCCAAAAGAAAACACATCTACATTCGTTGAGTTCAAAATTGAAACTGTTTATTTCTATCAATAGTATGAACTTAGGTAGCTAAACTGTGAAGTGATTTACATAGGTTATTAGATTAAAAATCGACAAATGGTCGCCAGATGTGAGCGCGACGCGTAGTTAAAGATGATAAGAACAGTGTGTTTATTTAGGTCCTCAACGGGCGTCGTGGACACACTTATAAGATATCGTTTTATCATTACATTGTTATCTGCTGTTCGTCAGTTCTTACATTTTTATAAATGCGTATGTTTTTAAACATTCTGCCAAGGGCCGGCAAAGTTAGGCGTGAGGTCTTACAAAATTATTTTATTTATTAAATGCAACTTAAAAAATTAGTGGACTGTATTTAGTTTTCTTTCGATAATATGTTATGTTGCTGTTAATGATAATTTAAACGCCTGGTAATGGCCCACCAAAAGTTATGGCTTGTAGTCTTTGTCTTGTTGTACATTTTCTTATGAAATATATAATTAATATTACAATAATTATTATTACCATTCCTAAAGAAGCCTGTCCGGAAATATGGTGAAAATGTAAATCTCTTAACTGAATATGATTTCTTTTAAATATTTAATGTCTTTGCTTTATTGTTCGATTTCTGTAGAATGATTACTGGGAGCTACTTTTAATGGGTCCCATACTATTTTCGGAACTTGATTTATATCTCCTATGTACGATGATGATAGTAATTCTTGACTTTGTGATTTAATATTATGATGGGCAATTAATATCCTATCATCTGTTCTCGCTGTGCAGTCAGGCGCAATACCTAAAATTCCTTGTTCAGGCAGATCAAGTAGCTCAATTCGTGAGTTAGTACATTGAATTCTAATTTTTGAATTAAAAGGCACTTTAAACAACCAACTACTTTTTTTTTTTCAAGCTCTATCCAATACGATTGTGAATCTTATATATTTTCGTAAACACAATTCAAAACTCTATTCGGTTAGAAGAGTATATATGTACTTCCTTAAGTTCTGTCTGTAATTAAATGATAATCATTTCAAATATTGCTTTTTTTTTAGATTAAGATTTTTATATTCCCTGTATACTAGTTATACGAGCTGACGACCTTCTTGAAAAACCTTTATATTCTTTACGTTTTTAGCATAACAACCTTGACATCTATGGTCAAGCTGTGTACCTCTATACCTCTTTTTTGAATAGTAATTAATAGGTTTTACCCCACCTGAATCGATACCTCCGAAGTGAGGTCCTGCCGGCGGGAAAAATTTACAATTGTTTTTAAGTATTTCTTTAACATCCCAAAATCGATTTCTCCTTAATTCAACATTGGTTTCTACCACTGTTTTTTTCCTTCTGGATCTTTGGCATCCAGAAACAATCCACCCGAATTCTGTTTTTTGACCAAGGAGCCCATCGATTTTGACAACTCCATTCTGTATAATGTGAGTGTATAAATCAGCTCCTATGATCAAGTCCACTTGTCCAGGCTTGTCAAACTCAGGATCAGCTAAAGTGTAGTTTTGCCAACTTGCTTTATTAATGTCTAATGATCTTACTGGGAGCGCCTTCATTAATTTTGGAAGAATAATTGCTTCCACCTTTAAAATTTTTCCACTTACGGGCTTAATATTTAAGGATACCTTATGCTTTGATATGCATTTTTTAATCGTGGAAACTCCACTGATTTCGGTATGGCTTTTAATTTTAGCTAGACGAAGTATCTGTGCAGATTCCTCTGATATTAGCGTACCTTGTGAGCCATTGTCAATCACGGCTCTTAATTGCTTATACTCTCCACTTTCTGATTTTACTTTAATCAAAGCTGTGGCTAGCAAGGCTTGCTCTGTTGTTCTACATGTGTTAACTATTTTTTCATTTCGGTTAGGAATGTGTAGCAACGTATTATGGTATTTATTATTGCAAATTGCAAATCTTTCTATTGGGTTCATATTTTTAAATTTGTAACACTGGTACAACCCGTGCCCTTGTAATTTACAATAGTAACAACTTTCTATGTTATTACTGTTTAAATAATCATCAGATACTTCATTAACAGGTTTTTCTTCCTGCAAAAATGAAGATATCGAATTGAGCCTTTGCTCTAAAAACTCCATGACGTCAGAAAGTGCCTGAATTTCTTTTGTCTTTTTAACATGACTCTCATATAAATTTAAAGAATCTTTGTTTAATTTTCGAAGTATTATGTGGGCGAAAATTTTATCCACATCTTCTGATAGTTGTGCCTTTGTTTTAATAATATAAATTGACTCATTAATAGTGTCAATAAATGTTTTTATTTGCTTGTTGGAGTCCAAATTTAAATTAGGCAAATCCATCAAGCGATTAATATGTTCGGAAAAAATTTTCCTTTTGTTTTCATAGCGCTTAGTTAAAAAATCCCAAGTCGCTTGATAATTTTCTCCTGAACCCAACAGTAAATGAGTAACCACGTTTTTGGCTTCTCCTTTTAATGCTGATTTCAGGTAATTAAATTTAAGAGATGGACTAAGATCCTCTCTTAAATGAATGAGTTCTGTAAATAACTCATTAAACAGATCCCATTCTTTGGAATCTCCAAAAAACGTGGGTATCTGAATTTTTGGCAGGGTTGGTAACTCCTCTGCCTTGACCACCACAGATTCTCCAGCAGGGTTATCATTCCTGTCGAGACTTTCCTCTATGGTTGCCTTTAAATTTTGAACATCAAATTCTAATTCAAGAATTGTGTCCTCAAAAACTGAATTCTCAAAACTATCTTTAACCTGGCCAATTGAACTGGAAACCTTGTTCCACAAAAAATCAATCTTATTTTTTCTTATCTTAAGGAAAGATTTACCCTTCTCCATTTGCTGAGAAGTTTCCTCCAGATATTTTCTTAAATGCCCTACGTGCCTTAAAAACTCTGCCTGCTCTTGAGCAGGGCTTGTCCTAGCTACATTTTCTCGTTCTTGAGGTACTGCTGGTTTGGATTTTGGTATTACACCACTTGCACCTTCAGTATTGTTTTCATATTTTAAATTAATTTTCGTAAAAACCATCATCATCGTATCATAGTTTTTATTTTTAAAATACTCATGATCGACGACACCAATCTTTAATAAAAGGCTGTGATTCGAAATAAACAATTGTCGAAGCTCTTCACATCTTAAGTACTCATCATGGGATAATTTCCCTTTGGCTTCAAACACCCTAACTTCTTTCACTATATCGGACTGCTTCTTTAGGAGCTCAATAGATTTGTCGGACAACATTTTTATGATTTTATATATATATTTTTTAATTTAATTTGTAATAAAATATAAAGTTTAAACTAATTTAATATTTCTAACTTATCTGGAGTCTCTTTCGAAGCTGAAGATTGTGGCGCTGAAGACGATGATGTAGCTGATGTTAATAATGTTGACAGCGCTGATGATGTTGACGATGGTCTTCTTTAAGCTTGCAGTTCCTGTAGTTTTTAGCGGCGTTGTTTTTGGCACTTCCTTCGGGTTAAAGATGATTTTTTTTTTTTTTTTTTTTATTTTGGCACGTTTTTTAAGTTAAAGATGATTTGTTTTTAATTCAGTTAATGTTTTTTTTTTTTTATTTGGCACGTTATTTTTTTTTTTAAGTGATTCCTGGTGATCTCCTTTCCAAAAGTTCATCCAAGTCTATAGGCACTTTTTTCTTATTATTTTCTGGACGATTTTTTGCCTTATGTACACGTCCAATTTAATTTTTCTTGCTCATATATTTATTTGTATATATATATTTGTAATTGAGCTCACTGCACGTAAATATTTTTGTATATTTTTTATTTACTTTTGCACACTTATATTTTGACACAAACACGTGTGATTTGAATTTTTCAATTTTTTAGCACATTTTTTTTTTAACTTTATATGCACTTAACTTTTTCGATGTTATGGCCTCGAAAAAACGCCGTTTCAACTTTTCACTTTTTAATGCTTAATAGCATTTATATTGTTGATTTATAATTTTTTTTTTTTTAAAAACATAAAAGACTCTTTTTTGTCTTTTTGTTTATAATTGTTATACTCAATCCGTTACCGCGGGTGGGGTGGATATGAGCCAATTATTTTTAGCAACCAGAACGGAAACAGTCTTTAAGGTGCTGAATATACTTCGAGCAACCAAAACAGATAGCTTCTTTAAGGCGCTGGTTTATCTCTTAAGCTTCTTACCTACAAGGGGAAAACTTAGAGAACGGTTCGAAGACCAAAATGTTAGATGTCAATCCAAAAGAAAACACATCTACATTCGTTGAGTTCAAAATTGAAACTGTTTATTTCTATCAATAGTATGAACTTAGGTAGCTAAACTGTGAAGTGATTTACATAGGTTATTAGATTAAAAATCGACAAATGGTCGCCAGATGTGAGCGCGACGCGTAGTTAAAGATGATAAGAACAGTGTGTTTATTTAGGTCCTCAACGGGCGTCGTGGACACACTTATAAGATATCGTTTTATCATTACATTGTTATCTGCTGTTCGTCAGTTCTTACATTTTTATAAATGCGTATGTTTTTAAACAATGGGTCTCCCGTCTGGAGTCCCCAATACGGAGTACATATAGATCGCATTGAGTCTGTACAGAAAAACTTTTTAATTTTTGCTTTACGGCGCCTCAACTGGGATGCAAACCTTAACTTACCTTCTTATTCTAGCAGATTACTTTTAATTAATTTACCCTCCCTAGCTAGCCGTAGAACGATGCTTGGTACTATTTTTATTTATAATCTTATTCGTGGTGATATTGACAGCGCCGACTTGGTAGGTCGGCTTAGCTTTTCTGTGCCAAGTAGATTAACTAGAAATTATATACCCTTAATATTAAACCATTGTAGATCTAACTATGACTTGCATGAGCCTTTCAGAGTATTATGTTCTGACTATAATAGACTTAATCCTATAATCTCAAATTCTGACTCACTGCCGCTCTTAAAACGACTTATACTAATATCGTTAGCACAAAATTAGATCCTACTTTTTCCTCGGACTTTTGCCTATATTTTCATAACTCGCGTCTATCTTCTCGCGAATCGTGCCGTACGATACACGGCCGTGGGACTACGCGCGAAAAAAAAAAAATAAATAAAAAAATAATGTATGACTTGCTAGCATTCTGCTCGACTCCGTGTTTGAAGCTTCGGTGAAAATTTCAGCCGCGAATTCTTGTGCGAGGGACCGGCGATATGTTGCGAGCCAATTAGGAGCAGTTATCACCATGCTACTCGATTAAAGGTTCGTTTGAACATTTAAAAATCAAGGGAAATTACCGTTTTTTGGCTTCGTGGCATTCTTGCAAAAATGTCCAAAAAGAATAAGAGTGAACCACCTTTCAAAGGACGTACCTGTTTCCAAATCGTTGAGAAGGAATAATAACCCTTTTGCATACCTTAAAAACTACCAACTATAACCCATTTTTAGCAGGTAGTGAATTCAAAAATGTAAACCTGAATGGAAGTATTTTTAAGTATGACATTTCTTTCCCAACGATTTTGGAACAGGTACTTCCTGTCTTGACTTGATTATGGAAATTACTCATTGTTTTACAAAACGCGGTTCTAAAACAGTAGTAGTATGTACTTCACATAAAAGGATTGTTTGTGGGTAAACCCACAGGCAAGAAATTCCGATTTTTAAAAAAGTTAAAAGCAAAAAAAAATTCTGTGCAAGCTATAAGGTGATAAGCACGACCTTCAAATTCTTTTTTTTTAACGCTTTATATTAGTTTCACTTGTGGCTGGCTATCTGGTCGCGTAACACCGCAGAGAGCAAAATTTCAAATGAGAGTAAGAGAGAGTAAATATTAAACAAGCGAGAGAGTAAGAAGTCAGTTTGGTGGTTGTTTACACACTAATGCAAAATGATCTCTGCGAATAAGTAGCAATTTTTATCAGTACCTACCTACCAAATTAAAAATAAAAAGTATAAAATAATATAAATAGTTTAAAAAAAAAAAAAAAAACGCTTTATAGTAAATCAACCAAAAAGTAAAAAAATAATGTTTTAAATGTTTAACGATAAAATTGATAGATTTCCTATCGGAACAACGGAACAACATTTTAAACATCATTTTTTTACTTTTTGGTTGGATTTACTATAAAGCGTTTTTTTAGTTTTTTAAACTATTCATATTATTTTAAACAACGTTTTAAAAGTGTGTACCCCGATTAAAAAAAAAAGTCGCCAATATTTCAATGCAATTTTTTGGCATATTATTAAGAAATATTTTATCCAGTGGACTAGTATAATTTATTTTTAGTTTTTTAAATATTTAAAGTTTTAGGCAAAAAATAAACAAAACAAAAATTTTTTTTTAAATTTTAATTTTTAAAGGTCGCCAATTTTTTGTTATAGTTGTTTTTTAATCTCTTGATATAAGTCTACTGGGTATGAATTTTGACTTAATTATAAATTTTTTTATATTAATTTCTGGCTGACAGAAGTGGCTGTATCGGGGGCACTGCAAACCTTTAAATATTTTAGGCTTCTACTTTTGCGCTCTCTAAATTTCACAAACAACACTTAAAAAAATTTTATATATTTATTTGTATAGGTATTGTATAGTTTTTGTAAAAAGTGTCAAAGTTTAAAAGTAAGATAGCTGAGAAAAAAACTTTTAAAGGCGCAAGTACGCCTTAAATTCATTTTATATTATGGGAACTAAAAAATAATGTCTTAAATTAAATTTGTTCAAAAAATTGGGACAAAATTTAATGGAAAAAAATAACGTCGATCTGAGCAATACAACCGGAAATAATAAGTTTAATACATATGCTGTTTAATGAACTTGAAAATTTCATAAAATCAAAACTTATAAAAAACAAAAGGGAAATTTTTTTTAAGCGAAATCCTTATTAAGGTGTTTACTTATTGCCCAAATAGAAGCTGTAAAAAAAATGTCAGTCAATTTTAAATTCTGTCTTAATAAAAAATCTTACACTTATAAAGAATTACCCATTTGGGGGTAAATTTGTTCAAAGGTCGGGTTTTTGCCTGGAAAAAATAATACAAATGCAATTTAAGTGCATTTTTTGTCTTATTTGTTTTAAATTGGTTGCAACACTATACCCAATCAAACCGTACCATTCGATATAGTAAAGACTAAGAGATAAATACAAATTTTCTGTCAAAGGCTATGTACATTGTACAATGGCATACAGCCTAAATTAATTACTAACTACCAAAAACTTTAACTGTCTGTAAACATTAAACAAAAAAGGCTATCATAGTAATTTAAACGCACGATACATCATTAATCTCTTCAGTGTCGAATTATAATAAGTTATTATTGTTATTGTCTTCAAGCTAGTAATTCTATGTGCCTACCACTCGATGTGAGCAGGGGCATATCGTTAAAAATCTCCCCTAATGTGGTTTGGTCTTAGAATTATAAAATTATTTTATTGTAATGATTACGAGCAGCTCATTGCTCAATAAATACAAATACAAATACAAATACAAATACAAATGTCCCAAATTGTTATTTACTAACTTCAAAAACAAAAAAAATTTTTTATTTTTTTAACGAATTTATTACGAAAAAAAATTAACCAGGCAATCTAAAATAAATAAAAGATCAAAATTATATATAACCTGGTTAACAACCGTTTTGGTAAAGATTCCACCAATTTTTTGGGTGATTTCAGCAATTGTTTTATGTATTTTTAAAATATTATATTGACCACAGACTTTGAATTACGATTAGTTTTGGAAACTTACAAGGCGAATTCAGCGCATCCATCAGATCCAACAAAAATCCATATTTTTTAGTTTGGATGAATTAAATGCTCCTGTTTTTCTTTGGATCGGTCACATTTCACCTTAACGTCCCCATAAATCGACATTAATGACCCTATCTCGTAATGTTGGACTGCCTGACAGGTGCACTTAAGACGTTTTTAAGAACTTTTGAAGATAGAAAGTAATTTTTTTTAGTTTCGAATAAAGAGGTTTTTTAAATTTTTTGAAGTTGCGACATTTTTACTACGTTTTTGTTTGTTTTCTTGTAAAAAGCAAAAGTAAAAAAGTTATAAAAGTAATAAAGTATAAAATAAAAGTAAGTTTTTTCACGACGTGAACCGTGGTGTAAATTCCACAAATATACACGAAAAATATAAAAAATGAACATACAAATATGACTTTATAAGGTTTAATAACTTGTACAAGTGAACAATATTTGTTATTCTTGACAACGTGAACCGTGTTGTACATGTAATTTTAAAGTTCGCCATTTTCAATATTTTTTTTTTAGTCTCTTGATACTTGTCCACATGGTATAAATGTTAACTAACAAATCAATTTAGTTTTGTTGATTTATGGCTGACAGACAAATTACAAATTTCAATCTCCTTTGTTTATTCGAAATATTGAGTTTTTCAAAATTGTAAAGGGTGGGCAAACAAAGTTGTATTGACTTAAAAAAAGTCTAATGAATAAGTTTTAAAAAAAAATCCTAAACAAATTTCAAAGGGCTATATTTTTCAAAACTCTAAAAGGTGGACAAACGTGGGAAAACGACGTTGAAATGATTTCGAACAAAAAAACTCTAGAAAGTAAAATTGTAAAAAGTTTTAAAAAAAACAAATTTTGAAAAAAACTTATACAAACTTTGTTTGTTTGTGGCCGAACATGGGCAAACGATTCTCACCCAGCTTCTCTGAGCTATTGAATAGGGCTTATTCATAATGTAAAATTTTTTTGAAAGTGTAATTTCATACGACGTCCCGCCTTTTTTTCACCCATAAAAATGATCTGAATCAGATGGAAAATGTAAATTTTTTCTTTTTCAGCACACTATTCCGCTGGTCTGCTACTATATGGCCAATCAAGAATGAAAAATGAAAAAGTTGTAAGCTTTTTTTATCTAACCATCGTATCTTATTGTTTGATAAACAAATTATCGTCCTTTCTGGACGATTGTAATAGGGATTTTCAACACACTCACAAAGAAAATATGCTAAAAATTTTATAATGATTGCTAAGTTTTTGTCGAATTATGTAGTTTTGAGAAAAACGCTTAATAGAACGATAACCGGATAATAACCGGATAACTTTTAAAATTTTGAAGATACTTTCGTGAAATTTTGAGAACGAATTCTTAAAACCCACCAGGATAGAAACCGCCCTTAAGATTATATATTGATCTTTTAAAAAAGTTTAGTAGTTTGAGTAAAAAGTCCCGAAAATTGCCGAGTTTTTCGCGTTGCAAGTAGGGGTCACCGTTGAAAATGGTATAAATAGGGTATTATTCAGAGTTGTGAAATAATAATATAGTACTTTTTTTTTGTCAAAACGCGTTTCGAAATGTCGATCGATGTGTAATTTTATGACATCGTGGCTGGTCACACTTATCTAAGAATTTTTGACTCTTTACAAACCAAAATCAAAATTTTGTCAGTCAACTCTTAGCCGCGTTGTCCGAGGAGTTGCGGGTTGTGCAAGCATATATGCAAATATTTAAATATATATTCTGTATTCTCCTTTACATTCATAATTTTGTCTTCCTTGTTGTACCTTTGTCCAAATTAAACGATTCGTAGTATGGAAAAGAGTAAGCCGTATTTTAACAAGTGTCAAAAGCGGACTAGATGGACAGAACATTCAAAACTTACCAACAGTGTCAATAAGATTATTTACTTTGTGCATTGTTTACTTCAAGAAGTTTATAACTTAAGAACGCGGGTGAAAAATGAAAAATCAATTGCGCGAGCACGACTGCTGCCTAATTCGGTAACAATGAAAAACACATATGTTGCGTCCCTAATTACGGTTGTCTTGTTTGCTAATTGTGTAAATGGAACGCCAGCTGAAGAAACGAACAATATCCTTCCTGGAAAAAGTCAGGACTTTTCATTGGTGTCGTCATCACAAAACCAATGGAGGCAAGTTATCGCAACAAAAATGTACACGCTTCATAAATACATATAATGTAGCACTATAAGTGTTCGTACAAAACAACTCATATCATTAAGTAAACAACATAGTCTTCGGTCATATCATACCTCTTACTAGCCTGCAGCATTTTATTATATGTATTCATACATACATATTTATGTATACACATGCATACACTTTCTGTACATACTTTACTATCACTATCCAGATATATCCGGCTGCGTGCTGTTTATGAGCAAACGTAGACAATGTGCATACGGTGACTCAACAAAGTGTTTATACACACAAATTATGTTTTTTATTCTTGGTTTCGTGTTTAATTTAACTTGCATAAATAAATGTATTGCATATTACAAACAAAAACGTATGCATATATATCTATATATATACAATCATTTTATATTGAATAAAATGGTTTTAAAACAAGAAATTTGTCACTTTCGCTTGGTATTATGAACCAAAAATAGCGGTATTTCGATTTCGTTGTATAAGTCGTTCAAGGTTTGGTTTTTTTTTAATGTGTGTGCTTTTTTTATAGTATATGGTTAAATAGGTTCCCGGACTGATTTACCAAAACTTACATGTACGTAGCCAATGATAAAAAAAAAAAAATAATTATTTAAATTTAGGTTTTTAATATAGTTGACTTGTTGAGTAATTCCTATGTATGTTAATAACATTCTGTGCCCGTCTTTGATAAGTGTGTGCTAGTTGACTACTATTATATAAAATTTGTCAATTATTGTAGGGTAGAATGGGGGTTTGGCACCCTGTAAAAACTTTGTTTATGATGATAATTTAAAAATTCCAAATGTCCCTGGTTCGTTAAACAATTGGCTGCAAAATTCCCAGCACACATTTTTTTGTAACTCGCATTGTTTTTTTTGGTATTCGAGTTTAAACAAAAAGTGTCAATTGGTTCTATTACCCCACCTGGTAAAAAAACCAAAATTATGTATGTGTGCATATTATGTACATATAACGTGATTCTTACAAGGGCGATATCTGGAAAATGGTGGGTCCTTCAGAAAAAATCATATGGATAATTTTTGTAGAGTATTTCAAGATCTACAACTTTCCCCTCTTTTATTTTTCGATAAACCTTACCGTTTTTAAGAAAAATTTTTACCTGCGACCTTGAATAACTCAATTAGCACACCTGGGATCGATGGGGACTTTTCACAATTAGTTCCGTGTGGTAAACCAAAGGCCACCACCAAAATTCAGCTCTGTCGGAATTAATGTTATTTAAACCCATTTTTATGTCTAGATTGACCGGACTATATTAACTACCAAAAAAATATAACAGTCAATAAACTAATGAGGTAATCATAATAATTTAAACGCACGATACATCATTTTAATATATTTACTTTAAATGTTTGTAAAGCGTTTATCAGAAGCAAATTATTACGAAAAACAACCAAAAAGTAAGGTCACAGCCAAAGTGAACAAGGCGTCCAAACATAAAAAACAGATACAAAATATAGCAAAAAAAAAAGCAATTTAAATATGCAGAATGGTCACCCGTTTGGTTAACAACCACTTTAAGCCGTTTTTTGTCGTCTATTTTTTTTGAATTTTTTTTTAATATATTTTTAAATATTTTTTCCTAATATTGGCCACAAACTTTGAAATATGATTAGTTTTGAACACTTTCCTGGCGAAATCAGCACATGGAAACTGCTCCATATGAGGTGAGAGCTCAAATTATCAGACTTTGGCTTGGCATTTTTAGCTTGGTAGAACGGAAATATATATATTATATCAATATTTAATATATTCTAATCGCGAACTGGTATCAAAGTTTAAAAAAATAAAAAAATTACTCATACAAAGCGTATTGCCAGTACGAGTTTTGGTCAATTAAATAAGTTTAACGTTTTTTAACACTTTTAATTTTTTGATGTCATCCAAAAAATTCTGTAACATGGAGAGGAATCGAACTTTTTTGTTCGGAAAACTGAATAATGTTCTGGGACACAGCCGCCTTGCCATTTAAAAGGTCCGTTCTTTCCGCTGTGGTTTTTAAAACACAACTTTGTATGCTTACCTTTAATAAATCTGTTAAAGCGCAAGTATCAAGCATTTAAAAAAAAATTATATTTAAGTAAATAATAATAAAAAAAACTTTCTCGAAATCTTTGCCCGATGAAGCATTTTCATGGATAAGTATTCCGAAATCTTTAATGACCACATAGTTCCATTAATAATGTTAGTATTTGTTAATCTCTTTTTGCAAACCCTAAAACTAAATCCCATTGACTGCTATATCAACCCCCACGCTCCACACCCCAAACCCCCTGTGCGAAGATTTGAACTTAAACAGCTTTTCTAAAAACCTGATTTTTCATATGGGATAAAGTACTTTCTTATCTAAACTTGATCAGGATAGGATATAGTACTCTCTTATCTAAACTTGATCAGCGAACGTACAAAAAATACCACTTGAGCTTGATAAAGTAAGCCGTTCCATTTAATGTTAAAAGATAAGTGAAGTAGTTTTTCACTTGAAGTTTTTGGGCACACAGCTTTGTATTTGTATGTACGTACACCCAAAAGACCAGCAGTCACACAATTCTAAAGGTTGCGGGCGTTCTCTAAGTTAAAATACGTCACGGATAACCAAAAAAAACTGGATTCTGTCGGTCGTAGCCAATGTTTTTGTTGATTTATGATTAGGTCCCGGCTATAAGCACACTCGTATTATTTTCTTTTATCGATTAAACAGAATATGTTTGCATCCACCCAAATAAAATTAGTTTGGGCTCAATTTCATTGAATCAAATAAAAGATTTAAAAATTTTATCAAATTTACGCTGACAAACTGGTCACCTTATAGCCGGTACTCGTAGAGTATAAGAGTTTATTACATTTGTGCAAAAGATGTAGTTTTCACGAGTTCCGAAAAAAAAACAGTATAGGTACCCTAAAACATTTAAGGAACTAAATGAGCTGGAATAACAATATGCTCACATGTTTCTATAAACAAAACAATAGAGGACAATTTTTAACGCACTTGTATTTACTTGTATTTTTCAAAACTGTTTTTGAAACACTTTTGGTCTTCCAAGTTAAACAAGCGTTGCCTTTTTGGAAAGCCCGGAGTGTGAGCATTTTAAAACCGAAAAAGTTGTGTTACATTTGAAACCCATTTTCTTGTTTTTCATGATTTAGTAAAAATACCCTTTACAATTTCTGTTCATAACAAGAAAGAACGCTAAAGTCGGGTTTCCCGACTATAAGATTTGCGATACTCATTGCCCTCTTAAAAAAAAACAAAACAAGAAAAAACGGTAGTCACTAGCCCTCTTTAAAAGAGTGTAGCCTGCTTTTGGGCACAATCAATTTTTAAGGCACTATTACAGGGATGCCCAGGCCATAGCTCTCCGAGCTCCTTTGTTTTTGTAATTGCTCGCCGCATAGGAAGAGCCGAGGCGTGTACATACACAATGCTCATTCATCGAACACACGAAACACAAAAACAATTTTTCAGTTTCTTTGTTCTCCACGCATTCGGTGAATTCAGCAACAACACTTTCAAAGGCTTTACAGTTAGCTCGCTAAGCCGAATGTTAGTTGTTGTTGGATTTTCGCGCACTCTACACTCCAAGAAATCAGTTGAACGAAAACTTGCACGCACGATGGTTGACGTTTTTGTTCACCCCAATTTTTTTCAGTGCAGAAAGTTCAAATAAAAAAAACGGTTGCGTCTATGTATTTGTGCATTTATGTGCGCGTATTGGTAAATTGCTCTCCCATAAGCAGCCCGTGGGCAAGCCTGCACTATTATATTTATATTTGATATTTGGGTAGATATTTTCAATACAAACAACATTTATTTAGGCCACTTTTCTCTAGCATTAAAAATGTGGACACCACAGAGTTTTGCGGTTTGTGGGCGTAAAAAGGGGCGTGGTCGGGGTTTGAAACAAACTTGATCTACGTGGGGTATATAGAAGTCAGTGCAAAATTTGGTGGCTCTAGCTCTTATGGTTCCCGACATCTAGGAGCTCGTACGGACGGACGGACGGACGGAATGACGGAAAAATAGTAGTGCTGTGAGCGGGGTCATCAAAAAGAAGAAAAACTAATCAAAAATAAGGACGCAATACTTAAGTTCGCTCTATATATCAATCGTATTAATGAATTTATTACATTTATTTTTAAAATGGTTAAGGAAAACACTACTCGGTGGAAAAGAAAAACCTGATAGTCAGCCATAGAAATCAAGGAAAATCGTTTAAAAAGATTAAAAATATATGAATGCATATGAATGCAGTTCTACAATGATATTTAATGCTAATAACTATCAAAAGAATGAAGAGAATCGAGGTAGTGGACGAAAATCAACTTTTTTAGATGATAGAAAAAGTGTGAGATGAAACAAGATGGAGCTCTTAAAATCGACTAAAATTATAAAGAAGGTTTTGAATCTGTCGATCAATGGTTTGAAAGATGGATGTCGACTCACTTAACATAAATGCAATCCAAAAAGTCCCAGGAAAAAATACCTCTTCACGCATCCTTTAATTGAAGCTTGCTTAAATCTTTGTTGACTTGACTTTTTTTTTATTGCTTTATTTTCATCCTTACGGTCTTAAAAATGTGTAGGCAAAAGGATATTTCCCTATCTAATTGATTTTACGAGTTACAGCCTATAGACGAGAGATCGCGTCGGCCGAAAAATAGATAAAAGCGCGTCTTCGTCAAACTTTAAACGCGTTTTTCTCGAAATACTTTTTTTTTTGCCCGCGGGGCGTGATTCCGCTTTAACGACTACACCGATTTCGACGTGTGGCGGCTCTTATTAAAGCTTATTAATTTTAGGGGGCCTTCAGGAAGCGTTTTTTGTAAAAATTTTTTAGTAGGTACTGTTATTTTTAACGTGAAAACAAGACAAAAACAAGATCAACTGCACTCCGGGAGTGCAGGCAGAAGTGAAAACTTGAACTTGCGCCATAAGTTCAACTTGGGCACCTTTTTGAGTGAGCATTTTTAGGTGCGCTCGTGACATGAGAAATTATACATAAAAAATCAAGTTTATTAAAGCAATTTGGGCACTGGGAAGTGGTTTTATTTGAATGAGTACATTTCAAATTACAATTACAAATAAAATACAAAATTTATTAATTCTCATCCATAATTTCAACAACTCTTACATCATCATTATTAGCATGTTCATCATTATTACCAGGATTTTCATGAAATTCTAAAACTGAAACAATAGGTTTATGGTAACTAAAGTATGAAATTAACAATTTTGATTTAAATCTATTTATATATCTTGTGAATACTGCGTCAATAGTCGTTTTGTATTTTGTTGTGCAAAGATTGCGATCATTGGACATCGTTAAATAAAATTCTTCATGTAAAAATTCAACTAATGAATGATTTTTGACATCTGCAAAGTTTAGTTGAAATCTCCACTCAAAATCATAGGATAATGATCAAATCTTCTATTAATTTTCATCACAAATAGTGTGTAAGGAGCTTTCGAATGAATGAACAAATTTGAATACAAGAACTCTCGTATTGCTTGTCAAGACTGTTTTGGTGGAATATAAATTGCAGCCATTGCTATTGTTTGTCCATCAGAATGGAATTGGGAAATACATATATAACAAATATTCGTTTTTTCTTCTTTTTTTCGCTTTTTCTGTTACCAAAAAAAAAAAAAAAAAACCAAAGAAGACACACACACACACACACACACACACACACACACACACCGCGCGCACACGCACACACACACACACACACACACACACACACACACACACACACACACACACACACACACACACACACACACACACACACACAGACACACACGCACACCATGTAGAATTGATGTAGAAACCATGTAGAATTGATGTAGAAACCATGTAGAATTCATGTAAAAGCCATGTAGAATTGATGTAGAAACCATGTAGAATTCATGTAAAAACCATGTAGAAACCATGTAAAATTCATGTAGATAACATGTTAAATGCATGTAGATAATATGTATAATGTATGTAAATAAACAAGTGTTTACATACACACACACACTCACACACAAAAAGAGCGCGGAGTATATCTGTGTAAAATATCATCTGTGACGTCAATTCTTATCTGTCGCGAACCCGTCTAAAAATCCTCACCCACAAAAGTGCCCAACGCGCCATAAGAAGTTTTCACTTCAAAAAGTGTTTTTCCTAAAAAGGGTCTCCATTTTTTTTAAAAAGGGTTTTTTAAAAATCGGAAAATCAGAAGGCGTCCCAAATTTCATCTACTTTAAGATTTTTTTTTGGTTATTTCGTTTCCGATCACTTGGCAGGGCTGTAGATTGCCCCGCGCACACTGTCCATCGCCGCGCACAACCGCCGTCAGTGAGGGCTGGAGCTGCCACTTTCTATTATTTTTACTGGAATAAATTTTTTAATATCTTTTTAAAATATAGACAAATAAATGCCACAAAAGTTTTAAAAAAAAACAAGAAAGAACGCTATAGTCGGGTTTCCCGACTATCAGATTTGCGATACTCTTTCCCCTCTTTAAAAGAAAAACAAAACAAGATAAAACGCTAGTCGCCAGCCTCCCCCTTTAAGAAAGTGTAGCCTACTTTTAGGCACAATCAATTGTACAATTGTACACAATTTTTGAAAGTGGCCAGGTTTTCAAAATTTTTGGATAACTGTGTAGATATTTTGAATACAAACAATATTTATTTAGGCCACTTTTCTCTATCACTAAAAATGTGAGCACCACAGAGTTTCGCGGTTTGTGGGCGTTAAAAGGGGCGTGGTCGGGTTTTGAAACAAACTTGATCTGCGCTTTGCTTATAGAAGTCTGTGTGCACTCTTCGAGTATCGCAAATAAATACCTACTACATTTTCGGGCCTCTGGACTAGAACCTCCCCTTTAAGAGGGCAATGAGTATCGCAAATCTGTTCTTTCTTGTTTTTAACTGTATTGGCCGCAAAGGAATTAAAACACCCAAAACACCATTAAGGCGTACAGGCGCAAACAAAAACACAGTTTTACTAATTTTTTTCTTTACTTTAAAACTTAACAACTTTTTTGACACCTTAAAATACCATCCATAAACTAAAAAAAAATATATCTATTTTATTTTAAAGTGTTGTTTGTAGAGGGCGCCAAAGTAGAGGCCCAAAACATTTAAGGATTTTAGGTGCTTCCGATTCAGCCACTCCTGAGCCAGAAATTAAAAACAAACAATTTTTTGTATTAGTTAACATAATTACCTAGTAAACTTATATAAAAAGTGGATTTAAAAACAAGAAGGAAAGCTAACTTTGGCAAGCCGAAGGTTATATACCCTTGCAGATAGAGAGTACAGTAGTCCGTTTTTGATAAACTAAAGCGGTTAGCCACATTTTTGGAATAAAAAAAAATATACTCGTCTAGGGCGCTGATCAAGAATATACAGTGGTGGAAAAAATAATAGAAACAAGGTTTTTGCGTCCTTCTTTTCCTTTTTTTTCTTAAGAACCGTAACAGAGATTTATTTAAATATTTTTTTGTTAACATATATTATAGTATATATTATAAAAACAAAACAAAACTTTTTTTAGAATTGGCTTAACCCTTCTGTGAGCGGAAGATTTTTTATACGTTGTTGAGCGGAAGACACAAATTTGTGCATCGTGTTTGAACCGCGTATATCTTAAAAACCTTTATTCAGAAAAATTTGAAATTTTTACTGAATATGTATTAACTCAAAATCATTCAATTTAAAATTAAAAATTTTAAATTAAGCCTACACTAAAAAAAAATTTTAAGTTTTACCTTGGAAAAAAAAATTGCAGGTGAGATTAATTACGTAAAACTCGCAAACAGATCATACAATTGAAAAACGTGGTATACTTCGTTATAGGACTTTTAATAAGCTTTCCAAAAATGTCAAATGTGTCATACCTTTCTTTAGAAGAAGTCACTATAAAAGTAGTTCAAAGGTCTAAAAGCGTGCAAAAAATGTGTGCAGGTAGTTTGTTTTACCATCAACCCTTTTTTGGGTCATTCCAAAAGGAGCCGTCGGCAGCTGCACCTGGCGGTCATAAATGATTTCGGTGATTTGTGACCGTTACTTTTATTAGCAATAGTACCTAAAACCACAAATACCACTGTTTGGACATTTATAGTAATAATTATGGGATTAAAACAATTTATTTTTATTAGAATAATAATTTTGAAATAAAAATAGTACTAGTTTTCTAGTATATTTGTGGTATTATTAATCAAATTTGTATAAAATAAATGTAATTTTTCAACAATATTGGTTGTTTTTCTCATAGTTTTACCAAAGAAGGGTATAACACACTTGACCATTTTGGAAAGCTTATTAAAGCTATAAAGTAGTATATCACGTTTTTCAATTTTTTGATCAGTTTGCGAGTTTTACGTAATTCATCGCACCTGCAATTTTTGTTTCCAAGGTAAAACTTAAAACTTTTTTTTAGTGTAAGCTTAATTTAAAAATTCCATTTTTTAATTTAATGATTTTGAGTTAATAAATATTCAGTAAAAATTTTAAATTTTTCTGAATAAAGGTTTTTAAGATATACGCGGTTCAAACACGATGCACAAATTTGTGTCTTCCGCTCAACAACGTAGTTAAAAAAGTTTTCCCTAATAAAATCCAAGATTACCACCAGATTTATTTAAAAATCGGCAAACTTGTTTAGAATCGTTGAAGACGAGCTGTCAAAAAATTTCAGATCGATAGCTTTCACACAACCCGAGATATTTACAAGCAAAATCGAAATGGAACAAAAATGTTCCTTCCGCTCACAGAAGGGTTAAGACAAAAAAAAATTAATTCAATTTGCTCTCCTTGGAAAAAATAATAGAAACAAAATGGATAAATTCATAAATCAAAGGTATTTTCTCAAGTTTTTGTTGTCAAAACATGTTTTAGTTAATGTTTAGTGGTACAGCCCTTAGATTTTATAACTTCAATGCACCGACGATGCATAGATTTCACTAGATTGGCGTAAGTTAAGGGTTTAATGTTAAAAAATTCGGATTGCACTTTTTGCCACAATTCTTCCTTATTTTTTGGCTTTAAGCCTCCAACTCGTTTTTTTAGTACACCCCACAAGTTCTCAATCGGGTTCAAGACCGGTGTTTGCCGAGGCCACTCCATTACATTTATTTGTGTGTCCTGGAACCATTTTTTGACTAAATTGGAAGAGTGTTTGGGGTCGTTATCCTGCTAAAACTCCCACTTTAACGGCATTTCTTCTTCGGCATATGGCAGCATACCATTCTTGAGTAAATCAAGGTATTGTAAATCACAAATTTTGTCCTTAAAACGGAATATCGGACCAACTCCAGAAGAGGAGAAGCATCCTAATCGAATGATACTTCCTTCACCATGATTAATCGTGTTTTTTGTATAATTTTGATTGAGAGCTGTATTTTTTGGGCGCCTTACATATGCTCTACCATCAGATCCAAGCATATTCATTTTATTTTCATGAGACCAGAGGACATTTTTCCAATTTTGGAGATCGTTTTGACGATAAGCAAAAGAGCGCCTTTTTTGAATGTTTTGTTTGCTCAAAGTTTGGTACTTTTCTAGGTGAATTTGCCTTCAAATCCTTTTCAATCAGCCTGTTTCTAATAGTGCCACTCGTAACTAATGCCTGCAAGTCCTTTTTGAGCTCCTCCGATGAAAGAAATGGGTTTTGTTTCGATGTACGAGTCAATATGTCATCAAACCCTTTAGTTGTGGCTCCCTTTCCACCGCAGTTCTCCTTTCTTTTGGTGAAATGAAAGGCCGAAAACACTTTTTTTTAGTGAGCACTGCATTGTCTGAGAAATTTTTTTATAATATCTTTTTATACAGCAGTGTAATGTACTCCGCGACCCAATTTTGATGTTAAAGTCGATTTTGTTCCTGAATTTTGACGAAATGTTTAGTTTTATGACAAACTAACATTACACTAACTGAATTATACCTTTATTTAAAAAAAAAAAACGAGACTAAGCCAAAATTTTTTTTTCCAGCTTAAACACGTGGCTCTTCACGTAATTACGAATTTCCGCCACAAATAAAGGCTAAAACGACTTAAAAAGGAAAGCAGAATAAAGTCCTGTTATCAGTTATGTATGTACTTTTGGTTTCAAGCCGTTTGCTATTGTACATACTTAGCAGTTGGGTTAAATGTGCAGAGGAAAATGTTGTTTCTATTATTTTTTCCATCACTGTATATACTTTATTGAGTCGGAAATGCATCCATCTATGCATTACAAAGGAAAGCGGTGCTCTAAAAGAGTAATTTTTGTCTCCTGTCTGAACTAATGCTTCTTAAACCTACGTTAAGACCCACTTGAACAACAAACTAAATGTTTCTAGCACTGAATTATCTCTGAAATATCTACTTTAATCTGGCCGGAGCATGCTATAATTCACGAACATGTTAACAACTTAAATCCTCGATTTCAGCCAGGGTTGCAAAAAACTAAATGATTCGTTTTCCTTACAAAAAAAGAGTTTATTGGCGTAAACTCAGTAAACTGCAGTAGACGCGATCATGCAATGTTTGGGCGGCGCTGTTCTTGTTGCCGGTAAATTCGATCTGGTTTTCGAATTAATTCCGATAATTGACACCGATATTATTGTATACCAGTAGAGTTTCGAGTATTTACTAAACCCTTGGAAATAACGACCATATTGTTGTTATGGACGACTTTAACCTGCCTGCCATTTCCTGGATGTCATCACCTTATTCAAGTGTTCTTGTTCCCACTTTACCTCATGTGTTGGAACATGGCCTTATTAACCTCTTATTTAGACAATTGAACTCAATTCAAAACTCCTCAAATAAAATCTTGGACCTTATTTTTGCGTCGGAGTTCACCATTGCCTACGTCTCTAGAATTGACTCTCTCTCCAGTCCTGAAGTCCTTTATCACCCTACACTTGAGGTCTTTTATTGTTAGGTCCTGAATTCGAACCAGCATACTTTCGTTGCTTTCGCAAAGCCAATTTTACTGACATTTATGATTACTCTCTGCAACAATTTTGCGTCGATGAATAAATACATTGGTACTATATAGGTCTGATAAATCTCGGTGTGCTGAACACGACCTCACCTTGGAAGTTCTCGATTAGACTCAGTGTTCGAAAAAAGTACCCCAAACTTTGATTCTAAAAAACGGCTGAACAGAATTTTACTGCTTTTTTACCTTCTTGCCTTATGTCTTTGCCTTTTACTGAAATTTTTTTTAGAAAGAAAACATTTATTCTTTAGCATTGTCTCCTTTAAGCTCAATACAGCGCGTTTTAATCAATTCAATACCGTTTTTTGGCGCTTTGGTGAACTTTCGTCCTTGGGAACTCACTGTTTTGCTCGTTGTGACGTCTTCGGTGTAAAGTGATGTATCCAAGTTTCATCAAACGTTATAAATCAACGAAAAAATTTACTTTTGTAATGCTGACAACACACGCGGCACCCATCGCGCACACAGCTTTCGCATGTTCAAATGATGATGCAAAATATTGAACACACGTTCTGTTGAGATGTTGACGGTGTCAGCTTTCTCACGCACTTTCAATTTTCGATCCTCACTCACAAGACGACAGATTTTTTCGATAATTTCGGGCGTAGTCACGTCTGAAGGCCTGCTAAACGCGGTACACTATTTCTGCTCGAACGACCCATACGAAATTGTTGCATCCAGTTCTTAAGCATTGTATTTAATAGTGCAGAGTTCCCAGTATACTTATCAAGCTTCTCCTGCGTTTCTTTAGCCGTTTTTTTTTTTAAAAATAATATTTTAATTTTTAAATAATGTAATGAGAGCACGAAATTGTTTTTTCCATTTTTTCACAAAGACTAAAATAACTAAAATAAACCAAACTACTTGACAGATGTTCATGACATTTTTGAATGATGGTACTTGTCAAAAAAAATAAGGATTCGATATTTGTGGCGCCCTCTCTATGTCGGCGGTACAAAACATTCGATATCAACTGTCCGAGTAAAATATAAAAATTTTTTCTTTTTGGAACGCACTAATAAGGGCTCGAAGATAATTGTGTAAAAATTTCATTTCAATAGTTACACTAGAACACTTTTGAAAACTAATTTGTTTAAACAATTGTTTTTAAAAATTAATTCAGTTTTTTAATTACATTTTTAAACTATTTTTTTTCTTAAGGGTAAAACGATTCTCTTATACCCCAAAAAAAATTATGACCCCATTAAAAAAGTTACACATTTTTAAAGTCTTTTTTCGAATCAAAAAAATCATGTCTTTAATTTCCTGAAAAAAAGTGCATTATTCAAAAAGACAAAAGAAACCTGTAACTTTAAAAAAAAAGACACTACACAAGTTAAGTACAAGTGGATTATCAAAATTCACAAACCTAAAAAGCCACTTCTAAGTGGCATACTTATACATATATGTTCGATGATTAATTCCTTTTGTTAATAGTTGTAACCTGTTCAAAGGGCTTTAGGGGGCTACCCATACAAAGAAGAGTGATATTTTGATGTCGATTTGTTAATAATACAACTTAAAATTTTAAGGTAAACTGTTTGTGATGAAGAACTTAATCTGTTTTGACTTGGTGTCACTAAATGATTAACAACAAAAAAATTACTTTTTTATTTACTCCCAGCTTGGGGGTAAAAAACCCCACTGTACGTTCTAGTACCAACTTTTTAAACGCTTTATATTAGTTTCACTTGTGGCTGGCTATCTGGCTGCGTAACACTTTTTGGCTTGCATGCAGGCCTGCCAACTTGTTTTTTTTTTTCCGATGATTTATCGATATCTATAAAAGAGCGCGCTCTTTTAAACCGGAAAGCGTTTTTTTTAGTTTTTTAAAACTATTCAAATTATTTGTTATTAATTGCGGACCATTTTTTTTTTCAACGAGATAGTTCTGGGAATGAAAGAAAGCATCAGTGAGATTTTTTTCAAATCGATACGAGGTGCAGAAGACGATGGTTTTTTTATTTTTAAATTAAGATACAAAGAAAACTTAATTTTAACTTTTTTGACAAAAAAAATTCAATTTTTTTTTTTTTTTTTTTTTTTGTATTCGCGCGTAGTCCCACGGCCCTCTTACCCGCCCAACCGACCGGGGGGCGCAGCCGTGTATCGTACGGCACGATTCGCGAGAAGATAGACGCGAGTTATGAAAATATAGGCAAAAGTCCGAGGAAAGTAGGATCTAATTTTGTGCTAACGAAGTTAATATAAGTCGTTTTAAGAGCGGCAGAGAGTCAGAATTTGAGATTATAGGATAAAGTCTATTATAGTCAGAACATAATACTCTGAAAGGCTCATGCAAGTCATAGTTAGATCTACAATGGTTTAATGTTAAGGGTATATAATTTCTAGTTAATCTACTTGGCACAGAAAAGTTAAGCCGACCTACCAAGTCGGCACTGTCAATATCACCACGAATAAGATTATAAATAAAAATAGTACCAAGCATCGTTCTACGGTTAGCTAGGGAGGGTAAATTAATTAAAAGTAATCTGCTAGAATAAGAAGGTAAGTTAAGGTTTGCATCCCAGTTGAGGCGCCGTAAAGCAAAAATTAAAAAGTTTTTCTGTACAGATTCAATGCGATCTATATGTACTCCGTATTGGGGACTCCAGACGGGAGACCCATACTCTAGAATCGGACGGACTAGCGAAGTAAATAAGGTCTTAGTGACGTAGGGATCGTCAAATTCCTTCGACCATCTTTTAATGAAACCAAGCACTCCCCTGGCTTTATTAACCATGGACGAAATGTGATCAGTAAACTTAAGTTTTGGGTCCAAAAGGACGCCAAGATCGTCAACCATAGTTATTCTATCCAAAGGTTTCCCACTTAGTGAGTAAGTTGCAAGTTTTGGATTGACTCGGCAAAAAGTCATCAGCTTGCACTTAGACCCGTTTAAATTTAGTAAATTATCACGGCACCAGTTTTGAAAATTATTTAGATCGGATTGTAAGTCAGAATGGCTGGAAATATCCTTATACTGCAGGCATAACTTAACATCATCTGCGTACATAAGTACGCGAGAATGATTTATAATTAATGGAAGGTCGTTAATAAATAAAGTAAAAGAAGCGGACCAAGGTGACTCCCTTGTGGGACGCCGGAGGTAACTCGGAGAAGATCAGAAAGAGAATTTTTAAAAAGGACTCTTTGTGTCCTGCCAGTCAGATAACTTAAAATCCATCTAAGAAGATCAATTGGAAACCCTAACAAGTCAAGTTTCCGAACTAAAAGTGAGTGGCTTACAGAGTCAAATGCTTTACTAAAGTCAGTGTAATTGACATCTGTTTGAAAGCTACTTTTAAAGCCCTTTATCACGAATGAGGTGAGCTCCAAAAGGTTAGTAGTTGTTGATCTTCTTTTCATAAATCCGTGTTGACACGGAGATATTACTGACCTACAAAGGTGCTGCAAATGAGGAGTAATGACATTTTCGAAAAGTTTGGGGATAGCCGACAACTTAGAGATACCTCTATAATTGCTGGCATCCAATTTGTTACCTTTTTTGTGGAGAGGAATAACAAATGACTCCTTCCAAATAAGGGGAAATTGGGAGGTTTCTAAAGATAAGGTGAACAATTTGAGAAGGGGTTTGCACAGGGCTTCCGCGCAATTCCTAAGCACGCAGCCAGGAATTCCGTCGGGACCTGGAGAGTAAACAGGCTTAACACGTTGAAGATCCAAAAATAAAGAGCTTTCGTTTATAGTAGGACTGAATATAAGGTTTGACGTGGACATGGTGTAAGAATAAGGCTCTATTGGATGTGCTGAATTAGTATAAGTCGTTTGAAAAAACTGGGCATAAAGATCGGCTATTGCCTGATCTGTGGTTGCCGTCATGTTTTCAAAATAAAGCGAGGAAGGATAAGAAGTAGATTTACGCTTGGTGTTAACAAAGTTATAAAACTGTTTCGGGTCCTGCGAGAACTGGACCTTACAACGATTTAAATAATTTTTATAGCACTGCGCGTTAAGCACGGTAAATGTTGACCGAGCACTTAGATATTTTGAAAAAACAGATTGAGAACCGGAGTATTTATATTTCCTATAAAGTCTGGACTTAACATTTCTTAGGTGTGACAACTCTTTACTAAACCAAGGTGGTTTACTGGAGATAGCCGGATAGTACATCGGAACACAAGAATTAAAAAATGATTTAATTGCAGTATAGAAAATATTTATGGCATCAGCCATATTATTGCATGAGTAGAGATCGTACCAATTGAAGCCAGATATAAAGTTATTAAGCCTAGAAAAGTCTGCCTTACGAAAACAATGTATTCGTTTAGTTGACTTTTCTGATTTTTCTTCCATCACGATACCCGTGTCGACTGTCACATCGAAAGTAGGATGATATGGATCTTCAGGTTGCGTAAGTGGTGGTACCCCGGATAGAAACACGGCTTCAGGATTCGAGACAAAGCACAAATCCAGTAAGCGGCCTAGTGAGTTTCGAACATGGTTTACTTGACTCAAAGATATGTCAAGCAAGCCGTCAATAAAGTCATGTTGTGCAATAGGTAGTAAGACATTTGATTTTTCATCTGTGAACCACGTAGCTCCAGGTATGTTGAAATCACCTAGAACTAATAACTGATCCCTATCGGACAGCCTATTTGAAACGGACTGTATCGCAGAAAGATGATTTAAGTATTCTTGGAGTTCAGAAGACGGCGGAACATAGGAGCAAGTGATATATATAAACTTTCCCCGAAGGGTCAGCTTTGTACAAATAAATTCAATATTATTAGATTCCTCAACACATACCTCTTCCGACGTGAGGTTGGAGTCCACGGCAATTAAAACTCCACCTCCCCGTTTGGAAGGACGGTCAAGCCTATATATTGTGTACTTACCGGGAAAAACTTCGGAGCTAAGAATCTCCGGCTTTAACCAGGTTTCTGTAAACACAATAACATGGGATGCAAATGAAAAGCTATCAGAATACAATTTAGTTAGCTTGCTACGCAAGCCTCTTGCATTTTGATAGGAAAGAAGGAGGTTTTTAGTTAGTTTTTTGAAGAAGAAGTAGAAGAGGAAGATGGCACAATGGTCTGGCCACGACTGGGAAGTCTTATTCCCGTGGGCCCTTTCTTTTTTTTCTTAGCTTCGAACTCCTTTACCACCAAATTGTCCGGCCAAAATTTGGCAGAGCTTATGGTAGCAAAGTACTCGGGTGGGACAGTGATCTTGAAAGATGAAATATCCCTAGCATAAGAGAAGTTGAATTTTTCCACCTTAACGTTTTCGGCTTTTGTTTTGTCTTGTATATAAGACAGTACATCAGAAGATGTTTGATCAGGGGAAAGCCGAGAAACAAATATTTGTTTCTTTAGTGGAACCACTGAAAGAGCTTTAGGTGGTGCAGGTTGTGCGTCTGCAGAACCACCTATGCCCGGTAGTCCGGACTCAATATCCCCTTGTGGCGGTATGTTTACTAGGTTAGGTGGATTCACCAACTGTGAAACCACTACGGACAAATCGGAATTTTCAGGATCTCCTGTTTGCATACACTCCGCTGTGGATTGATCGGGCTCCGAATCTTTTTTGGCTGCCGATCTTAGCAACATTTGAGCGGTTGCTGAGTTCGGCTGCTGATCCACGGGAGTGCTCTGCTGGTCACCTGACGGTGGCTGCGGGGTGTTCCCCTTTTGGCCTACCACCAGCGGCTTTTTTGCGCTTTGGAGACTCCTCTAATAGTTTTATACTATTAAATTGAGTGTCCAGAGCTTGGAGCAGATCATCTGCCTTGCGAAAACTATCTCTAGCTCCGGCAAAACAGGTGATCAGCCCCTTCAAGCCGCCTTTAGTTTGGCGCATGAACAATTTCATCTCGTTCGCAACCTCGAGACAGGCGTCACAACAGAACTGCAAATTTTTACCCTTACTAAGGTCATCACTTGTTCGGCCAGTAAAACCAGCGCACTTGGTGTGCACCATTTTTTCACATAGCCAACAAGTCATTTTAGGCTGGTTAGCCTTGATTGCCTTCTGGCATTTTTTATCAACACAGACAAAAAATATGTGTCCATAATTTTGACTAATCGGACCACTGTACCAAATGAAATGAAATCGAAACTTGTAAGCCAGCCGCTAAAAGTACCGTAAGAGCACAGATAAATGCCCGCTTAGGAGTTTCGAAATAGAGAGCGAGATAAAGAGCGAGAGAGTTAGCGCAGTGCAATGCAGTTGATGTGCATGCAAAACAACAACAACGATTTGCCCTGCGTGGGACGGATAAAGCACAAAAGAAAGACAAAATAGAAACGCAACAACAAAAACACAAGCGAAACTAAAAGTTTAAATTGATTAATTTATTGTTATGCACAGAATAGAATAGATTCACTCGCGAAGCGAACGGAATATTAAAGTATATTAATTAAAAAGGCGATTTATATGTTTTTATTTATTCCCACCGTTGGGTTTACACGATAAAAAGGTAAAAATCCACCACCAAATTTTGCACACAGACTTCTAGAAACAAAGAGCAGATCAAGTTTGTTTTAAAACTTGACCACGCCCCTTTTACCGCCCCAAACCGCGAAAATCTGTGGTGTCCACATTTTTAATGCTAGAGAAAAGTGGTCCTTATAAATATTATTTGTATTGAAAATATCTACTCAAATATCTAAAAATTTTGAAAATCTGGCCATTTTCAAGAAATTGTGTATACAAGTGCGTAAAAAATTTTTTTGCGCCCGAAAGTAGGCTAACCATTTTTTTTTTAAGAGGGCGCTAAAAATTGATTGCGCTTAAAAGTAGCAATGAGTATCGCAAATCTTATAGTCGGAAAACCCGACTATAGCGTTCTTTCTTGTTTTTTTAATTTTTACAGGCAATGGGTGACTCTTCTTGCTTAAGGCAGGTTCTCACCTTGTAGGCCCGAAAAATGGCACTTTTGAAAAAAAAATTTTTTGAGAAAACGGTTAAAGGTACAATACTGAAAGTTCATAACGGATATGAAAACACAATTATTTAAGCAATAAAATGTTTTAAATTGAATAAATAAAAAAGTGGGGGAGGGGGCGTCCATCAAAGTCGACATTTTTTTTAAAAGGTGTCCCGCTACCGGAAGTGATGCCGTCAAAACGCGTGATCCGCGATCGATCGGTTAAGATTTCTGAGAGTTTTCTACTCGGCCAAATAAAAAAAGTGGTTTTGAGAAATTGCTGCACAGCCGCCATTTTGTTTTTGATTTGTTCCAAACAAATTTTATTTTGTACTTCACATCTTATATTATAAAACCTACTTTACAAATTTTCGATTGGCTTTTTCATTTGGCCAAAAAAAATTTCAGAAAATCCGATTTTTTTTTTTCAGTTACTCAGATGTCCCCCCTTAACACGTTGAAGATGCAAAAACAAGAAATTTTCTCTTATAACAGGACTAAATATAAGATTTAATAAGGGTCATTTCATACAGGATTTTCATTCAAAAATTTTTTTGACCCGAATTAATTTTTTTTGCATTGTTCGACTAAAAATAAAAGACGTATTTTTTTGTTTCATTATGATATGAAAATTTCGCAAGGTATGATTTTTCAAAGTTTTCAGGTTCAAACGAAGTCCAAGGCTAATATGCAAAAGAAACATTTAATTAACAATACATCAAACCATGATGAAATATAGGATTTTTTCTCAGCTTTCGAATGGAATATATTGCAAATCGATCCAACTGTACGTGTCTTTTATTGTTAGTCAAACAATGCAAAAAAAATTAATTGGGGTCAAAAAAATGTTTGAATGTAAATCCTGTATGGAATGACCCATAAGTAAGAAAGAATAAGGCTGTGTTGAATAAGCTTAAGTAGAGTAAGTCGTTTGAAAAAACTGGTCAAAAAAATCGGCTATTTCCTGATCTGTAATGGCCGTCGTGTTTTAAAAATAAATCAAAGAAGGATAAGAAGTTGATTAAGGGGGGACATCTGAGTAAAATTTTTTAAAAATCAAAAATTTTTTTTTTCGCTTAAATAATTCTTTTTGGTCTTAAAAATTACATACCAAAAGATAGAGTCCGGCAAAAGTGTCTAAGTGTCGAAATTTTCCATTCTGCGGCGATGCCTCACAGGTATATCCCATAGAACCTTTTGTGTTTAAACGCGTTTTTCTCGAAACCACTTTTTTTGAGACGGCCGGGTACAAAACTCGAACAAATCTTAACCGATCGATCTAAAATTTTGACAGTATATTCAAAATACCTTTGTCTATCGATACTCGGATGATTTTTTTTTATATTGCTTATTTTTTTTTATCAACAATTTTGTGACGTTTTTATTCGTGAAAATTGTAATTTTTTTTTAATCACTCACCATTTTGCAAAAAATCAATATATCGCAAAAATCCTACGAGTATCTATAGCTGTTGATGTAAAGAAACTTACCAAACTTAATTTTTTGTTCTACATCAAAAATTAAGGAAGTTAGCTTTCCGGCCATGGACCCCCTTCAACAAAAAAGGGCCTACGAAGAAATGCTGCACAGCCGCCATTTTGTTTTCGATTTATTCGAAAAAAATTTATTTTGTACTTCGCATATAATATTATAAAACCTACTTTACAAATTTTCGATTAACTTTTTCAGTTGGCAAAAAAAAATTTCATAAAATCCTTTTTTTTTCCCCAGTTACTCAGATATCCCCCCTTCTAAAGTGCTCTAAGATAAAGTTATTAAAGATAAACTACAAAACTACAAGATCGATTTTTAGTGCTATACTTTAAGAAACTGACCAAAAAATGCACTAATAAATAAAATAACTTACTTTCATTGTAGTGTGGAACGTACGCGGCGGAACGGTGGGAGTTCATTTCGTATAGTCGGTTTACGTTTGGAAGACGACACAGTGGAGACAACTGACGGCGTACCTAATGTTTTAATAGACAAGGAACAAACGTTTAGAGTTTTTGGTACTGGATTACAAAAAAATACTGCAATTGCTTTTACCAACGAAGAAAATGATTTTGGTGGTCCATGTCTGAAGCCAGCCACTGACCTATTTACCCCGATAGAAGTGGCTAGCGATGGATATTCAGCGACTTACTCAGTCAAATTTCCCTCATTTAAAAATGAATTTTATATTTGTGCCAAAACTGCTGAGGAAGCAACAAATGTAAGTGCTTTAGATATTAAAGGAAAAGTTCCTGTTCTCTACGAAAAATTCTTGTTTTTACATAATTGTTATTTCCGTTTATCAACTGCGAAGGTTGCACATGTCTGTCCGTCCGTCCGTACGAACTTCGAGATCTTAAAAAACTCAGAAACAGAGACAGGGTGCGCCCTCTCGACCTTCGGTATAGAAGCACTAAATAGCTTTGACGTTTATGTAGCAATTGGCTTGTGTAGGTACGTTTTGGAAACGTCAATTCAGTACAATTTAAGTAATGAATAACTTAACATTAAAAAAACGTGTCGAAGTGGTGACTCTTTTTTATATCGAAAATGGGCGTTCAATTGTGAAAACGCAGCGTGCGTATCGACGAAAGTACAAAGGCAAATAAGTGCCTGCCGAATTCGACCGATGTTTTTTAGTCCGATGTTTTTAACGCATAGAAGGAGGCAATGCCGACCTTTAAAAATATATAAATTCTTGATCAGCGTAACCAGACGAGTCGATATTGCCATGTCTGTCTGTCTGTTTCAGTAAGCTTTTCGCTCAGAGTAAGACCTATGAACATAAAACTTTTTCATTCGTCTTTTTTATGTGTAGGCAGATTAAGTTCAAAGTTCATTGTACGATCGGATGACTATATCCTATAGCTGCCATACAAATGTTTGACTAAATTTTTTTTCAGTAAATTTTTTTCGGTCAGTTTAACGTGTTTTAACCTAAAACTTTTCCAAATCTTGACGTACAAATCGACTTATATTTATGCTTCAGCTAACTTTTTTCGGTTAGTGTAAAATTTATTTTCACTAAATTTCTCGTAAATCCACAAATGTTGCTGATAACTTGAGCTTATCAAAAACGGAATACTGTACTCTCTATCTGCAAGCGTATACTAACTTTGGCTTTTCAAAGTTAGCTTTCCTTCAAGTTTTCTGTTCTTTCATTAGTCCACAAAAAAAAATTCAAAATTTTGTTTTTTTTATATTCTTTTTATTTGAATAAAAACCTTCCCTTTATTGGCTTAAATTAAAACTAACCATATTTAACGGATTCCAACGTGTCGATTTACTTTGATATTGTTTGATATTTGCCGACCTGCTCGGGTATTCTGAAATTTGTTGTCCGGGTCAAGGTCTGAAGATGGGATCAATATATCACAAACATACATAAAAGAAAAGCCGCACACAAATTTGCACTGCAGCCCACTGTACGAGCAGCGGTCACTGTCCAAATTTTGACGGAGTGAGCGTGTTACGACAAGAACAACGTTAACAGAAACGGTTCACGCTAGAAATGCTGCAGACCCAAACTATAATGGGTAAAATAGTAATAGTTGTGTTTCATTACATGTTCTTTACGTGTCATTTTTAAGGGCCAAGGAACAGGAACATTTCCTCAAGCCTGTTTAAATATAATTACTTTAAGTATTTTTTTTGTTTTAGCATAGCAAAGCCGCAACGACGACGCCTTTGGAGCATCAAGGCAATTCCAATTGTCTGAAAATAATAACTTATGAACCACTTTTGCCAGTTTGGGTGGCAATATTCATCATTGTAACATGCCTTTGCTTCTCGGCTCTGTTTTCTGGGCTTAATTTGGGTTTAATGTCTATGGACCGCACAGAACTAAAGGTGATAACAATCATTAAGTTAAAGCATTTAATACCATCGAATCATATTAGATACTGCGGAACACTGGCACGGAAAAAGAAAAAATATATGCGTCAAAAATTGCACCTGTTCGAGATCAAGGTAATTATCTATTGTGCAGTATTCTCTTGGGTAATGTGTTGGTTAACTCAACCTTTACCATTCTGCTGGATGGTTTAACTTCTGGATTGTTTGCTGTTATATTTTCTACGCTGGCCATCGTACTCTTTGGCGAAATTACGCCACAGGTAAGTTTGTTGCATAACTAAAATAAAACCATCCCTTTTTCTTCCCATGCAAACGCTTTTTAGTTAAAATGTACAGTTTGAACTTTATTGTCTTAGCAATGTGTGCGTGTTCCTAACGTCAAAAAGTCATTTGCATTTTATACGTAATAAAAACTATCGGATATTCAAAAACTTACTAAATATTGAAAAAAAACTATCGGGTACCCAAAAAAAACTATCGGATACCCAAAAAACTGTCGATAATCGGGAAAAAAAGGGAGAAGAAGCTAATAGAGAAAGAATAAAAGGAAAAGGAGCTTAGAGAAAAATAACAAAGGGAGAAAAAGCTAAGAGAGAAAGAAGAATAAACCGATTACTTACTTTTAAGTGCTTGCATATGGAACGTTTCATATCAACCCGGCCACCCCTAATTTTTATTTGCGATACTTGAAGAGTAAGCAAATACTGTAAACCGTCCGTTCGTCGGTCTTTCCGTACGAACGCTGAGATCTCGGGAACCATACGAGCTCGAGCCACCAAATTTTGCACACAGACTTCTATAAGCAAATCACAGATCAAGTTTGCTTCAAAACCTGACCACGTCTCCTTCGGTTGGGCGGGTATGTGGGCCGTGGGACTACGCGCGTAAAAAAAAAAAAAAAAAAAAAAATATTGGCCTGAGAAGTATTTGAGCAAAAATTTTAAGGCGCCACGCCCTCTAGTTTTGGCGCTACGGGATGTTGCTTGTGACATGGACATTTGCTTATAATTGAAAATAAATTTAATTTAACTTTACCATAATTTAGCTAAATCGTTGATTACCAATATTTTATATTTACTTTTACCCTTTTATAGTAATTTTATTGGCTAATCACTCATTTTTAAAACGTCTCAGATGGCAAACATCAGTTTTTTCTCCGACGCACGTTCAGCATTTTGAAAATATTTCCGTCAACTAATTTTAAATTGTAAATGTTATTGTTTATACTTTGAGTTAACACATAAAAGTACCGTAAAATCGAAGAACAAGCAGACAATAATAGAGGAAACAAAAACCTTTAGCCGTTAAACATTTGAAATTGCTCTCAGGCAACGTCGGGGTCGAAAGGGTTAAAGGCTCTTATGACAAAAAAATGTGTCACAGGATCGCGCTTATTTTTGGGGTCTTGCCACTTTAATTGTTGTAAACTCAACAACGTTGGCTGCACTACTCTTTTAATTGGTGAAATCATTAAGTATTAGAATCCTTTATATAGTAAAAGGCAAAAATTTATCCGCCTATTCGTAATATACAACATTTCAGGCATATGCAAGATACACTGATTTCTTACACAGCCACAGCACCAGTAGCAGCAGGACCAAGTAAAACCCAATTATGTTAAACCCATACTTTTTTGTTGTTATAGTCTCTTATAATTAAAATAATATTCCCAGAGCTATTTATAAGCCTTAATATTAGTCCTCAACAGAACTTTTAAAGGCCACTTTATGGTATTAGCTCACTCTTCGTATACGTGATTTTTGATACCCCCCGCAAAAAAGGTTCAGTAATGCAAATATTCGTTTGTTAAGGGGTTATATACCTTTTTGAGCGAAAAAATTGAGGGAACTTTGGATTTTTTTTCAGGTGTGTAGCAATTATTTTATGAAACTGAAGTTATTATTTATTGATAGTACATGTTTTGCAAAAATATAAATAATTTACGAAGTTATGGCAATTCTCTCGGAACCCTTTTTTTTTAATAGCGGCTTGCGGTGACCACGATGGAAGTCCAGCAGGTCAAATGAAATCAAAAAACCAAAAAATGTTCATTAGTATAGTGTTATTTCCAGTTCATGAACGATTATTGTCAAGAATATTGGGTTTTTTCATACAGTAAAAAGAGGGGAGCATACAGAGCATACAGTAAGAATTTTTCCAAAAAGTTGATTTTTCGAGCTCTAAAAATTTTATTAAAAAATTCTGATCTGCAAAATCAAAATTGGTGCATAAAAACCGAATCGTTCACGAACTCGGCACAATCATTACGAATAATTTAAAAAAAAAATTGAAAAGATCGATCAATTAGTTCTTGTGCAATCGCGGTCACAGCAAAGGCACTTTTGGAAAAACACGACTTTGAGATAATTGCATTCAAAGTTCCTTTTTAAGTATATGTAACGTGACGAATCGCGCCTTAAAACGCTGTTTTCCTATCGAACTATTATTCGGATCTCCATGAAAATTTGGGAAAATGTTCTCTAGAGGATATACTTTAGGAATCAGCAAAACACAATTTTTCGTTTAAAAAAAAAAAAGGTATATAACCCCTTATAGTCCGATCAATCTAGACATTTAAATAACATTAATTCCGACAGAGCTGAATTTTGGTGGAGGCCTTTGGTTTACCCCAAGGAACTAATTGTGAAAAGTCCCCATCGATCCCAGGTGTGCTAATTGAGTTATTCAAGGTAACAGGTAAAATTTTTGACTTTTTTGAGTTTTTCTCAAAAACGGTAAGGTTTATCGAAAAATAAAAAAGGGGAAAGTTGTAGATCGAAGATGATCTAGATTGAAATGCTCTACAAAAATGATCCATATGATTTTTTCAGCAGAACCCACCATTTTCCAGATATCGCACTTGTAAGCATCACGTTATACATGATGAGCACACATACGCCACGTATACACACACACGTGTACACACAGTGTATGGCCTTTACAAGTTTTTCGTATATGGGCTAATCCGAGAATTTTGAAACCAGCACGAAAAACGAAAAAAGTTAATAAAAACATATTAACACATATATATGGTTTTCTAACAACATTTTTTTCCTAAATCATAGGAACTAAACTTGTCTAAGCAATGGACAAAAAAATTTAATATTTTTTTTGGTACAAATTATTAATATTAGCAAAAAGTATTTTTTTGTTGTATTTTTGTCTGTTTTTTAGACCTGTTTTCATTTGTCATTTTCTCCTATTAGAATGACAATGTGTGATAACATTTTGTTCAGGACCGTCGTTAACATGTTAAACTATTTTCTCAATTCAAAGAAACTATCAAATCGTGGCTAAAAGTATAGATAAACGCCTATTTTAGCTTGATGGAAGAAGTGTAACGTCCGCAACGTAACGTCCGCAACAAATTTAAATTAAGATTATTTTTATTAACGGAACTAGTTATCTTTCTTTTTTAAGCTGCATTGATATGATCATTCATTCCACTTCATTTTTAGTTATCTTACTTTTTTGGTTAACTATTCTTAATTCGCTAATAAATGTGGAAATGCACACAAACCTCAAATTTTACTTCCGTTTTTTGTAACGTCCGCAACGGAACTTTGAGTAAGCATAACTTTCTTTCAAAAACAGTTGGCCTCTTGTTTTTAAATTAGTTTAAAAGTCGAGAAACTGCATATGGCAAAAATTTCATGAAAATATACCCACGTCAACGGCAGCTGTGTCAATTCTAACAATCAAGTTTGCGTACAAATGTAACGTCCGCAACGCAGGATTAGCCCATATCTCTGGTTGTAGCCGGCCGATTTTTGTGCATGATACCAATTTTTACTTCTTACAAATAAATCTTCAACACTGCCTGTCTGCAAGAGCTCGACAACCACAAACTTTCTGAAATTATAGGCCCTTTTTTTTTTTTTTTTTTTATACCGATTTTTGAACTCTCGAAGAAATTTTGATGAAAATAATGTTATGTAATAAAATGTTTGTATTCACATATTCAATATATTTATTATTAACAAGATCACATCAAAATACAACTCTTAGCTTGCCACAGGACCAACGACGTGGACGTGATCTTATCACCACGTACACTGTGTATACGTGGCGTATGTGTGCATATTATGTATAACGTGATTCTTACAAGGGCGATATCTGGAAAATGGTGGGTCTTACAGAAAAAATCATACGGATCATTTTTGTAGAGCATTTCAAGATCTACAACTTTCCCCTCTTTAATTTTTCGATAAACCGTACCGTTTTTGAGAAAAACTCAAAAAAGTCAAAATTTTTACCTGTGACCTTGAATAACTTAATTAGCACACCTGGGATCGATGGGGACTTTTCACAATTAGTTCCTTGGGGTAAACCAAAGGCCTCCACCAAAATTCAGCTCTGTCGGAATTAATGTTGTTAAAGCCCATTTTCATGTCTAGATTGACCGGACTATTAAGGATATTTTTTTGTTTTGTAGCGTGCACTACAATCAATTTCTAAATGTTTACGCTAATTTAAGTAATAAAAAAAAAATAACTAGGAAAGTAATACTGAAAGTACAAAATAGACCTATGGTTACAAATTTTGAAAACTCACAAGTGAAGCTCCCAGTTCATTTAGTAGGCTCAAAAATGATAAAAATCGTGTAGTTATTTGTTAAACAACTACTAATCGATTCAGAAACATTCACATTTAATTTATTTGTTACTCAAAATGTTCAATATTTGACTAAAATCATGTTAAAGGACTATTGACAATATAGAACTCCAGTGAAAACTCAGAATGTAAAAAACTTAACTAAAATGGAAATGGGTCAACCCTATTAAACATATGGAATACAAATTCAATACATACAAATACAAACTTAAGTTTTATTACTGTTTTTATTTGCGATACTCGAAGAGTAAGCAAATACTGTAAACGAGCAAATGTCTGTTTGTCCGTCCGTCCGTCCGTACGTACAAACGTCGAGATCTCGGGAACTATAAAAGCTAGAACCACCAAATTTTGGGCACAGACTTCTAGAAACAAAGCGCAGATCAAGTTTGTTTCAAAACTTGACCACGCCCCTTTTACCGCCCACAAACCGCGAAAATCTGTGGCGCTCTAATTTTTTTTGCAATCGTTACGGTTTTAAAAGAAATATAATGATATGTGCACTGTCTTACTACATTTTGAACCAGTTTATGCTCTAATAAATAACAAAAAAGTTATAGAACATTTTGCTATGCCTTAAATCTAGTCTACATTCATATTTTACATACACGTGTTTGTGAATGTAAAACCTACAAATGTAGTTAATGTAGCCCCACAATAGTGGCGACTCTATCGTTTTTTCCCGTTTTTTTTTTTTAAGAGAGTAAATGAGTATCGCAAATCTTATAGTCGGGAAACCCGACTACAGCGTTCTTTCTTGTTAAGATTACAAATAGCACTACTATTATTTTGACCGGGCAAATTTGGTCCCATTTTTACAAAATTGTTAAAAACATCTAAACCAAACGCAAATCGGCCGTTTTTTTTTTTGTATTTCAACTCTATTTAGTCAAGTCTAAGGAAATAGTCAATCATTGAAGACGAAGGCCGGTGGCTGTTCTATTATTTTGACCGCAGCTGTATATATAAAACTTAAAAATGTAAAAAAAAAAAAATGTTTTTGAAATTTGAATGTGTACTAGCCCATTAAGATAAACGCGTTTGTTTCCCAGACGACGTAGGGCGCGTAGAGCAAACTGGCAACTTTGAACTCCTGTAACTTACAAAGTACTTGGAATTTGAACATAAAATTTGTAGAACATACTCTTTAAGGGTTATACATCAGATTTAAAAGATAAAAAAAAAAAAAAATTTTTTTCAACCACAAGGTGAGAACCTGCCTTAAATTCGTTAAAAAACGACAATATTAACTTGACCATATACACATCGATAAACCGTTTAAGCAGTCAACGTAATCTTAAGGGGGGACATCTGAGTTACTTTTTTTAAAATTCGAAAAATTTTTTATTCGCTTAAATAATTCTTTATGGTCTTAAAAATAACATACCAAAAGATAGAGTCCGGCAGTGTGTGAGTCTAAGTGTCGAAATTTTCCATTCTGCGGCGATGCCTTACAGGTATATCCCATGGAACCTTTTGTGTTTGAACGCGTTTTTCTCGAAACCACTTTTTTTGAGCTGGCCGAGTAGAAAACTCGCACAAATCTTAACCGATCGATCTGAAATTTTGACAGTATATTCAAAATACCTATGTCTATCGAGACTCGTAGGATTTTTTCGATATATTGCTTACTTTTTCTTTTATCAATAATTTTGTGACGTTTTTTTCGTGAAAATTGTAATTTTTTTTTCAATCATTCACCATTTTGCAAAAAATCAATATATCGAAAAAATCCTACGTGTGTCGATAGACATAGGTATTTTGAATATACTGTCGAAATTTCAGATCGATCGGTTAAGATTTGTGCGAGTTTTCTACTCGGCCAACTCAAAAAAGTGGTTTTGAGAAAATGCTGCACAGCCGCCATTTTGTTTTCAATTTATTCGAAAAAAATTTATTTTGTACTTCGCATATAATATTATAAGACCTACTTTACAAATTTTTGATTGGCTTTTTCATTTGGCCAAAAAAAATTTCAGAAAATCCAATTTTTTTTTTCAGTTACTCAGATGTCCCCCCTTAATATAATAATATTAAAATCATTAAATGCCCCCAAACGTTATCTCTGTAAATATATTAGCAAACTGAACCAGAATTATCTGAATAGAACTTGATTTATGCAGCACTGTGTCACATTATCTTCATTACTAAATAGCTGAGTCATTAAATAAAGCAGCCTTCCCAAAAACAACAAGAAAAATCACAATTGTCAAGTGCTTCAACTACATAAGATATGATATTAAGTTCGTTTAGCCCGGTTTTTATAAGGCTGCGTCCCCATCTGCGTCCGATAACCAATTAACGCACGTCACTTCACATACAAAATAGTTTCAGTGTGTAGGAAAGAGGGGAAGAACGTTTTTCACAGGGCTGCAAAGTCACTTCTCCAGTATTTTTCTGCAGTAATTACGGTGAAGCACAAAAAATGAGTAGTTTCTTTTTCTGTCTGTTTTAATGCAAAGTGGGCTCTTAGTTCTAAACTGGCACTACAACCGTTATTTTTAACCGAAACAATACCGTAACCGAACCCGAAACAATTTCTTTTTACCTAACCGAAACGGTAACCGAAATAACCGTAACCGAAACATCTGTACCGACTTAGCAAGAAAATATCTTCTGAAAAAAAAACATGCCGTTTTGCAAACTTTATACAGTCGCGGTCAAAATAGTAGCACTGAAAACGATTCATCAGTTTTTTCTTGTTCATGTTTTTTTAGGGCACATTTGTTGACTTTTTGCTACGAAATACTGTAGCTTTTTGTTTTTTCTTTTACTTAAAAAAAGAATTCAGGACTGAAGAACATACTTATAACAGTTATATTATTTTAACTTCCGTTTTCTTATTTCTGGTTTTATGCAGTCAAAAAAATTTGGAAACATTAATTCTTACAGTACAAATCAAAATTCTCGTGATCTTGTGATATCGGGTAGATACATCTGGGTGTCTCATAAATATATAATAAACTTGGTCAATTTTGGTGGCGTAATGATTTGTAAAAACAAAAATCTGAGAGAAGGTGTTGGATAACAAACTGGTATTAAATAATTTACAGCTATAATAAAGTAGTTTGGAATATTAATAATTTAAAGAATAAATTCAAACCTCAAAAGGCCTTTATTTTACCGGGAACGGTTGACGAGTGCAATACTAGTGTGTCCCAGGTTGTGCCGGTTTAAGGGGGGTCATCTGAGTAACTGAAAAAAAAAATCGGATTTTCTGAAATTTTTTTTGGCCAAATGAAAAAGCCAATCGAAAATTTGTAAAGAAGGTTTTATAATATTAGGTGCGAAGTACAAAATAAAATTTTTTTGGAATAAATCAAAAACAAAATGGCGGCTGTGCAGCATTTTCTCAAAACCACTTTTTTGAGTTGGCCGAGTAGAAAACTCGCACAAATCTTAACCGATCGATCTGAAATTTTGACAGTATATTCAAAATACCTTTGTCTATCGACCCACGTAGGATTTTTTCGATATATTGATTTTTTGCACAACGGTGAGTGATTGAAAAAAAAATTACAATTTTCACGAAAAAAAAGTCACAAAATTGTTGATAAAAGAAAAAGTAAGCAATATAAAAAAAATCCTACGTGGGTCGATAGACAAAGGTATTTTGAATATACTGTCAAAATTTCAGATCGATCGGTTAAGATTTGTGCGAGTTTTCTACTCGGCCAACTCAAAAAAAGTGGTTTCGAGAAAAACGCGTTTAAACACAAAAGGTTCCATGGGATATACCTGTGAGGCATCGCCGCAGAATGGAAAATTTCGACACTTAGACACTTTTGCCGGACTCTATCTTTTGGTATGTTATTTTTAAGACCATAAATGTGTTAATGTCGATTTTCGAGCGCTTTTTCAAATATTTCGTGTAAGTAAACTGTTTAAGATTTTTGAATAGTTCTTTCGGTATTTTGTTAGTTTATTATTCAAGTTTAAACGATTTAATTTATAACAGCTTTATCAAAAAAGTGTACTGGTGACCGAAGCTGGAATGAGTCCTCCCCAAAATTACGGACCCAAACGGTGTGCACTGAGGTTCCAGATTAGCGATCTGAAGCGTACAAAAGCAAAATAATTAGTAATTTATTTATTATTACCTATTTTTTCTGTCGTGACGGTCGGTCAAAATCGCTTCAAAATTTATCGTCTTGCGGTGCGTGAAACCTTTTCTCACAGAGTTAGTTAAAATAAAAACATTAAATTTAATCATTCAATATATTAATTTTTTGCACAGTTGTGCCTTTAAGCATTCTTATTACTTTTTCATTATCATTCAAAAATGTAATGCTAGTGAAATCAGTCTTGTTTTTATTATTATAATATATATTATTCTGGTTTTTGTAGTGTTGTTCACCTCTATTCCCAAAAAAAAAAAAAAAATTACTTGATGTGAACAAGCTTTAAAAATATTGAAAAAAATTGCCTACTTCAATTACAAGGTGCATTTATGTAGAGACGCATGTTTTCTACCGTTTAAGATTTTAACCACTATTCTGCAAACATAATTGTAGTTTATAGCTATTTTCATCAAAATGTGATATCACAAAATCCACGTGTTAAGAACGGAATCTAAGTATGCTCATAGGTCTGCACCAAAAACAGATTTTTAGATTTGTCAAAAGAAATACATTAAAAGCATTACCTTTTCTAATGGTAATGAAAACTGATTACTGAATGAAAAAGTAATAATAATGCTTAAAGGCACAACTGTGCAAAAAATTAACATATTGAATGATTGAATTTAATGTTTTTATTTTAACTAACTCTGTGAGAATAGGTTTCACGCACCGCAAGACGATAATTTTTTGAAGCGATTTTGACCGACATTCACGACATAATAAATAATAATAAATAAATTACTAATTATTTTGCTTTTGTACGCTTCAGATCGCTAATCTGGAACCTCAGTGCACAGATCCATGTTAGAAGGATCGCGTGCCTGCAAAATTAATTTTTAAAGTTCTCACTTTTACCGCTTAATTTTTCTGCCCCGCTGCCATCTTATCGGAGTATCGTCACTCGAAGACCGAAGAACCATAGTGTTAATAACATTCCAACGTGATCTTGTCACTGGATTTATTGACCACCATGTTTTACTGGGGTTGTTATATTATTCTGCGCTTGTGAGGCTCTTAGAAACTTTTTGCCCTTGTATGTGCGCACACACATTATGCCTTGTATGAAACAGTTTGCAAGGCTCTTTCATATTATAATTCTTTTCCTCCAGTTGGATTTGTGCTCAACTAAGGCCAGCATAAAACGAATTTTAGTTGAATTTTAGATATAACAAGTTATATATAGCCAGATAAGGATTTTTGTAACATTTGTTGGCAAAGCTTATATAAATAAAAAAATTAATTATAAAAAAAACTAATAAATAATACTAACTAAATAATACCACCCTTAAGGGGGTTAGCCTGTGTGAATGTAGATTTTCGAATTCTACATGGTTTTTACATGAATTCTACATGGTTTCTACATGAATTCTACATGGTTTCTACATGAATTCTACATGGTTTCTACATGAATTCTACATGGTTTCTACATGAATTCTACATGGTTTCTACATGAATTCTACATGGTTTCTACATCAATTCTTAGTTTGTACATGCATTTTACAACAGTTCTACATCATTTTCAGATGCAAAAAAAAAAGGAAAAAGCTATCGGATAGTTCCAAAAATAATTAAATAATATGAATAGTTTAAAAAAACTAAAAATAATATGAATAGTTTAAAAAAACTAAAAAAAACGCTTTATAGTAAATAAAATAAAATGTTTAACGATAAAATTTATAGATTCCCTGTCGGAACAACGGGGCGGCAGAGTTAATGGTGTTTAAAGCGTTGGGATGCAATAAATCTGCGTGCTGGAATATAATTCGCACTATATTGATGCACTAAATCTCCATGATGGAATTCAACTCCCACCATATAGATACACTAAATTTACATGCAGGATTATAATGTGTACTATGTCAATGCACTAAATCTGCATTTTAGAGTACATGTAGCAAGAAATTATCTTCATTTGGCATCCCAACGCTTTAAACACCATTAACTCTGCCGGCCCGTTGTTCCGACAGGGAATCTCGGCTCGTTATAGGTATTAATTTTAGTGGTAAAACCTGGGTTATTATATTATATTATATTATTGGGGTGTTAAGTGTACCGCGACCTGTTTAGATCTATTGTACCCCCATTCAGAGCCTACAGCTCAGATATCAACCCATTTCCTCGAACAAAGACGAGGAGTTTTGATGGGTTGATTCTTCCTAAGAGCTCATGTGATATAGTTCTTGGTCCTAAGGTTCTGCATCTTACATTTATTAAGGTAACGATCCTAAGTGAATTCTTTCCTAGTTGAATAAGTTCCTCGAACCTCTTCTTGCTGTAGTTATCTATTAGAGTTTTGGCTTGTCTTAGGCCTGGGGTATTCCTTCAGTGTTCTTACCTCATGGTGCCTTCCTCTTTCATAATGTATTCTTTTATTGTGTGCATTCCTATGCCCAGCAAAAAGTGATGTGTTGTCAAAGGCTCCCTCTATGTCTAGGAAGGCACAAATAGCAATTTCTTTGATGTCAACTGCCCCCTCTAGGGTGCGGCATAGTTGATAAAGTGCCGTGTCTGTTGAACGGCCTGCTCTGTATGCATGCTGCGTGTGTTGCAGCGGACAGTCTCTGAGAGCTGTTCTCCTCATATTGTAGTCTAGCAGTTTTCCAGCGTTTTAAGGCAAAACGAAGTTAAGCTGATAGGTCTGAAGGACTGGGCTGGTGATATCTTTCTTCCCGGTCTTGGGGATGAAGACCACCCTAGCGCTGCACCATGCACTTGGGATATGGCCAAGGGCTAGGCTGCTTACCATTAGTCTTCTTAAGCGGGTTAGGAGTAGCTTCTGCCCTCTTTGTTATAAAGCGTCAGGCTTTGCCTGTATCGTTCCCAGTTACTTTCAGTTTTTGGTTTGTTGAAGAGCTTTCGAGTGGTGTCTCGTAGCCGTTCAAGATTAGCATTCCACCACGGTGCATCTGTTTCCCGTTTCTGTCTGCCTAGTGGACAACTGTCTTCAAAGGCATTCACTATTTCGTGACCTAGGTTGTCTACTGCTCTATCTAGTTCCAAGGGATGTCTAAGGTATCCTGACAGTTCGTTGGAAAGATTTAGCTCTAGAGTTGACCTGAATTTATCCCAGGACTTCATTTGTATATTGCCTCCCTTATGGAGTGTCTCCGCTGTGAACATTGTAGCGTCCTTAATTTTGGTCTTAAAAAAAAAATTTAATTTTTTTTAAAGTTCATTATATTAATTTCTATGTGACATTCGATTTTTTTTTTTTAAAACTCGAAATTGCATTTTTTTTTACATAGTATAAAATTTAAAGTGCGTTTTTCGTCTAAAAAATTGACTTTAAAATTCGTAAAAAAATAAAAATATAAAAAATAGTCCCACGGCCCACCACTCGCCATGCCGACCGAGGGGCGCAGCCGTGTGTTGTACGGCACGATTCGCGTGAAGATAGACGCGAGATATAAAGGATATAATTAAAAGTTCGAGAAAAGAAAATCTAAAATATATTTTAATTTTGTCCTAATGAAGTAAGTCGTTTTAAGAGCGGCAGAGAGTCAGAATGTGGTAGGATAGGAAAAGTCTGTTATAGTCAGAACATAGTACTCTGAAAGGTTCATGCATTTCATAGTTAGATCTAGAATGATTTAATATTAAGGGAGTATAATTTCTAGTTAGTCTACTTAGGACAGAAAAATTTAGCCGACCTGCCAAGTCGGTGCTATCAATTTCACCACGAATAAGATTATACATAATAATATGAATAGTTTAAAAAAACTAAAAAAAAAACGCTTTTTAGTAAATCCAACCAAAAAGTAAAAAAATAATGTTTAAAATGTTTAACGATAAAATTGATAGATTCCCTGTCGGAACAACGGGCCGGCGGAGTTGATGGTGTTTAAAGCGTTGGGATGTAATAAATCTGCGTGCTGGAATATAATTCGCACTATATTGATGCACTAAATCTCCATGATGGAATACAACTCCCACCATATAGATACACTAAATTTACATGCAGGATTATAATTTGTACTATGTCAATGCACTAAATCTCTATTTTAGAGTACACGTAGCAAGAAATTATCTTCATTTGGCATCCCAACGCTTTAAACACCATCAACTCTGCCGGCCCGTTGTTCCGACAGGGAATCTATCAATTTTATCGTTAAACATTTTAAACATTATTTTTTTAATCTTTGAATTTTTTTTAGTTTTTTTTAACTATTCATATTATTCTTTTTCTAAAGCTCTATATATTTTCATATAGAGTCGCCTTTTATTCAATTTGTCAGATAATTTATCGCTTGTGGTATTCATTGTGGTAGATGTCAACACACGGCTTAGATAACACACGAAACACACGACTTAACAGGCACCAGTTACCAACTCGAACTACTTAATAATTTTGATTCAATTTAAAAACTTGCACTTTACCATAAAGAACACTGGCAAGAACGCGCTTTTTACATTTAACTTTAACAAAACACTTGTTAAACAGCCAGCCAACAGAAACTTCTAGAAAAACTTCCAAGAAGGATCTACAGAAAACTATGCGAACGCACAAAGGGACATGCTCTAGAATTTTAATAAGCGTTCTAAAAATTTCTAAAGTGTTCTACAGTGTTTCAAAAATTTCTATAAAATATTCTAGAATTTTCTATAGTGTTCTAAAATTTAAATATATAGTTGAATTTCTGATTCCAGCCAGGCAGCCAGACAACAGAAACTTCTAGAAAAACTTTCAAGAAGGATCTACAAAATACTATGCGTACGCACAAAGGGACATGTTCTAGAGTGTTCTACAGTGCACTATGGGCAAAAATCCCGATTTAGGTGCATAAACCTATTTTTTTTAAAATTAATTTTTAAGAATGGCCCATGGTAATGGAATCTAGATACCTTAATTTGAAAAAAACCGCTTTCCAAACATTTTAGGTGGCAACTCTGTAGTGTTGCCACAGCAACAAAGTCAGCTGTTTGGGAGACTTTGCAAAGAGGTTAAATTGTCGCGAAAAATTGGCAAACTTTGCGAGTTTGTTGTTTTGTGTTAAAGTTACGTTTTATTAATCAGAAAATGGAAACTCCTTGCGAAGGTATTTATTAATATAAATTAGCTTTTATGATTTTATTGATGTGTCTTGTTGTCAAACTGTGAATGGTTTTATATGTGTATCTTTTTAGATTTGAACTAACAATTGTGTTTGTGTTTTGTGGAGCATAACTTGTCAATGGCACAGCCTTGCTCCAGAGTAAGAACGAGAAATTATCAACAAAAGTGTCCTTACTGTCATACAACTAACCATTTTTGCTCCTAATTGCAACACTTGCGTTTATCTAGCCACATAGGGTAAATCCGGGACATGTGCCCCGCCGGGACAAGTGCCCCACTTTGTTTATTGTTATCATGCATCGATAAGATTGCAGCGCCATCTCGGGAAAACTTGTGTTTAAGTGTCAAAATGAAAAACTTGTGTGGAAAATTCGTACTTTGGTAAGTTAACTATTCACAATTTATGAAATCCATACGCAGTAGGTCAAAAAACAGGCGAAAATTTTTTTAGCGATTCAAAAATGTTTGTTATTTTATCGTCAAAATGTCAACACACGTCAGATGAAGTATCATAACCTTCCTATGTAGCAAGATCATTTAGCAGATAACTATTTTTACATTTACTGTTCGCCAATATTTTTTAATTAATAATTTTCATATGCTATGCAATCGGGACAAGCGCCCCACTTGTTCTCGGGGACAAACGCCCTACTGATAATCTGGTTTGAGCACTTTATGTTGTAAACGTTTGTTATTATTTATTAACAAAATATTCTATATGGTGTTTTTACATAATTTACAATTGTTTATTAATGTTTTTTTGTTTAATAAAATTTTTCGGTATTTTTGGTACCTCGATCGACAAATTCAGTCTTTTATTTTTATTATCTTTAAAAACCAGATCTGTTATTTTTATCATTATTATTAAGTGTTGATGTGTGTTAGAAAGTACCGTAGAATCAATGTAATGGCTTTTTTTCGCGAGTTGTTGTTTGCAAAATAATTTAAATCCTAAGCATAAAAGCGGGGCGCTTGTCCCTGAAGATTTTTGAACTAGCAAATTTGCTACTTTTATTAATCATCCCACAGAAAGCTTGTAACGTAAAATATTGATGAATAAAATGTTGTTCTTACTTCTGGATATACTACTCGACCTACAACAATCACAAAAGCCCTCGTAAACATATTTGTGAAACAACCATTTCGATTTTCAAAAACGTGGGGCACATGTCCCGGATTTACCCTATGTATGTGTTTGGTCACGGGGCTCTTCTAGCTGTTTGGGAAAGCAACAAGCGCTCGCGAGAAGCCCTGAATTGTTACATATTCGACGAATTGAATGGCGATCATCAAAGCGAAACAACAAACCAGACAATATCAAATAAAATTACGAATTTTTTAAATTACATTAACAAACATTTGCCACGATGCTGTCGAAACATAGAGCGATTTAGACAAAAACACGCTATGTGGCTAGCCGGTAGTATGACTATACGCCTTATTGGTAGAAATGAATCCCCACAGAAAGGAGGTCGTCCGAAATTGACATATGAAGCTGCTGGTAAACGACTGAAAATAAAATTAGCATCTGAACTTGCGAACGAAGAACAAAATTCAGCGCCTTTATTAATACACGCTGCTAACATTTCAGCAAGAAAATCAAATGAAAATGAAATTATAAAAAAAACTATTACAGCTGAATCGGTGGCTCCAAGTTCAATATCTTTTGAAAAGGCATTCGCTTTTTTTATGGAAAATAACTTTACTAAGCAGCAGTACAAAAATGTTTAACAACTCAGTAAACAACATGGTTGCGATATTTACCCCCCATATTCAAAAATAGCTGAGGAGAAAATAAAATGTAGACCTGCTGGAATAGCCTGGACCGAAAATCAAGCCAAAGTTTCCTTGCAAAACTTATTAAACCATACCGCTTCTCGAATATTACTGATGCAAAAGGAAGTCTGTGAAATACTTTCAGATGTAACTCAGTGCACACTAATTTTTAGCTATGGTTTTGATGGGTCTACTGGTCACAGTTTGTACAAACAAAAATTAAGCATCGCAGAGTCTCCATCTTTAGATGATTCTCTTTTTGTTACATCAATGATTCCCATAAAAATGATAGACCAGAAACAAAGAGTTATTTGGTTAAATAAATCGCCTCAGTCCACAAGATTTTGCCGTCCTCTAAAAATAGAGTACGTTAAAGAAACAACGTCTCTTGGACAGTCAGATCAAAAACCTGGATCTATACGTGCATAATTTTCAATCAAACGAAATTTTTGTAAAGTTCGATGGGCACCTGACACTTATAGACGGCAAGGTGTTAAATATATTAACAGGAACAAACCAGTCGTGTCCAATGTGTGGGACAAAGCCCACCCAGCTCCTTAACATAAGTGATTTTTATTCCAAGACGTTTGATATGAAGCCACATACGGATCAATATGGGTTAAGTTCCCTTCATGCGTGGATTCGCTTTTTTGAATTCTTTCTCAAATTATCGTACAGAATTGAGCTTAGAAAGTGGCACGTCAAGGGAAATGACAAAATCCAATTGGAGGCACGTAAACATAAAATTCAAGGAGCGTTTTGGAATGATATGGGGCTTCATGTAGACAAGCCGAGACAAAACGGCAGTGGCAATACAATTTATTGTCCTCTATATTGGGAATAGATCATAATTTGATTCAGCGCTTACATGTAATGCTGATTGCCATAAATTGTCATTACCCTATAAATTCAGAGAAATTTAAAATATTCTGTTATGAAACTTTCACCATGTATGGGGATAATTACAATTGGTACCCCATGTCGCCAACAGTACACAACATTTAAGTACATGGATACATTATCATTGAAAAATCAATTTTTCCTGTTGGCACTTTAGCAGAAAGTGCATCAGAAGCAAGGCACAAACTTTTCAAGGCTGACAGGAAATATCATGCCAGGAAGTGTAGCCGCGTTGACAATATGTCAGATGTTTTTTACAGAGCTATGGACTCGTCTGATCCCTTATTATCTAGTTTTTGCACTACAAAAACCAAGAGGATGCACCTGCCAGCAGAAGTGGTCGATCTTTTGGGTTCGCCAAACATAGACGGAGGTACATCCCAAAACTCGTGCGAAGATGACACAGATGAAGAAAATGGTAACAATGATGGAAGTGACACTTTTGAAATAGAATTAGAGGAAGAGGTACCAGACGAAATTGAAAACTAAAAACAAAAAGAATAAATTAAAAAAAGTAAATTTAAATTTTAGAATTTTTACAAAAATGTAACAAAATTTTTTTCAGTGTTCCTTAAATTTTTACAATGGATCCTGAATATGCAAGTTTTTTTAAGTTTTTTTTTCTAGCATGCAAAGCCAAATTTTTTTGAAATTACAATTCTTATCAATTATTTAATAAAAAATTATTTTTACCCACTGTGCGGGTGACAAATTTAAAAAAAAACAACAAAAATCGAAATTTAGTTTAAGTTAAAATAATAAACCTAAAAAGTTTCAAGTCAATATCTTATAAACTAGAGTTTATGCACCAAAAACGGGATTTTTGCCCATAGTGCAGTGTTTCAGAATTTTATTTATCATATCTTAATTAAAATTAAAAAGGAAATCGGTAAAAATCGTAGCTTTCATGGGGTAAACAAATTTCCTAACTAACAAGTGCAATTGCCTTGCAGAAATCAAAACAAAATCCCTCTCGCTCTCTCGCTCTCTCGCTCTCGCTCTAGCGACGTTAAATTCCCTAAAATTTCAAAGAATACGAAAAACTTAAAGCTATTCCGCACATGGACTTATTTGCAGAGATCATTTTGCATTAGTGTGTAAACAACCACCAAAGATGACTTCTTACTCTCTCGCTTGTTCAAAATTTACTTTCTCTTACTCTCACTTGAAATTTTGCTCTCTGCATTTTGGGCAGCGCTGCCGTTGTGAGAGCGTACACTTTTTTCGCTGTTTGACGGCTCTATATATTGTATTCTTAGTGCTTATAGCCATCCACACATGGACTTATGCGCAGAGAGCATTTTGCATTAGTGTACAAACAACCACCAAAGTGAAAAAAATTTACTCTCTCTTACTCTCATTTGTCATTTTGCTCTCTGCGTTTTGGGCAGCGCTGCCGTCGCTGCTCTATATATTGTATGCTTAGTGGTGTTACGCAGCCAGATAGCCAGCCACAAGTGAAACTAATATAAAGCGTTTAAAAACGGTAGGGAGGGTAAATTAATTAAAAGATATCTGCTAACGTTTGCGTCCCAGTTACGGCGCCGTATAGCAAAAAGCAAAAAGTTTTTTTTAACAGATTCAATACGATCTATGTGTACTCCGTATTGGGGACTCCAGACCCATACTCCAAAATAGGCCGGACTAACGAAAAAAATAAGGTTTTGGTGATACAGGGATCATCAAACTCTTTCGACCACCTTTTTATAAATCCAAGCACTCCCCTGGCTTTGTTCACTATGGATGCAATGTGATCTGAAAACTTTAGCTTTGGGTCCAAAACCTGAGTAATTCAATCTGAGTTATTCTATCCAAAGATTTCCCGCTGGGTGTGTTAGTTGCTAAATTAGGATTAACTCTACAAAAAGTCATCAGCTTACATTTTGAGCCGTTTAAATTTAGTAAATTATCACAGCACCAGTTATGAAAGCTATTCAGATCGGATTGTAAGTCGGAATTGCTGGAAACATCCTTTTACTGCAGGCATAACTTAGCATCACCTGCGTACATAAGTACGCGAGAATGATTTATAATTAAGGGTAGGTCATTAATAAATAAAGTAAATAAGAGCGGACCAAGGTGGCTCCCTTGTGGGACGCCGGAGGTAACTCGGAGAAGACTAGAAAGATAATTTTTAAAAAGGGTTCTCTGTGTCCTGCCATTCAGACTTTAAATCAGTGATGCCCACACGCTGCTTATGGGAGAGCAATTAACCAATACGCACACATAAATACAAAAAACACACACAAAAGCACACATGAATAAAAACGTCAACCATCGTGCCTGCAAGTTTTCGTTCAACTGATTTCTGTGCAAAAATCCAACAACAATAAACATTCGGCTTAGCTAGCTAACTGTAAAGCCTTTGAAATTGTTGTTGCTGAGTTGAGCGAATGCGCGGAGATCATAAGAAAATGAAAAATTGTTTTTGTATTCTGCCTTGTCGATGAATGAGCCATGCGTATGTACACGCGATGGCTCGCCCCTATGCGGAGAGCAACTACAAAAACAAAGGAGCTCGGAGAGCTATGGGGTGTGCATCACTGCTTTAAATCGATCTAAGAAGATCAACTGGAAATCCTACCAAGTCAAGTTTCCGAAGTAAATGGTTTACAGAGTCATGTGCTTTACTAAAGTCAGTGTAAATGACATCTGTTTGCAAGCTACTTTTGAAGCCCTTTATCACAAATGAGTTGAGCTCCAAAAGGTTAGTAGATGTTGATCTTCTTTTCATAAATCCGTGTTGACACGGAGATACATATAACTGACCTACAAAGGTGCTTCAAATGGGGAATAATAACATTTTCAAAAAACTTAGGAATAGCCGACAATTTAGAGATACCTCTAAAATTTCTGGCATCCAATTTGTTACCCTTTTTGTGGAGAGGAATATCAAATGACTCCTTGCATATAAGGGGAAACTGGGAAGTCTCTAAAGATAAGGTGAACAATTTGACAAGGGGCTTGCAAGGGGTTTCGGCAAAATACCTAAGCACGCAGCCAGGAATTCCGTCAGGTCCTGGCTAGTGAACAGGCTTAGGGGGTTAGGTGGGTTTCGCAAAAAAAAAAAAAAAAATTTTTTTTATTGTCTCATAAATTAATATAGAATCTCAAAATTATTGTCCCAAAGTTTTTAGTTGATCCGAATAATAGTTTCGGAGATACAGTCCTTAGAATGTGCGCGTGCGAGGCCAAGTGCACTGCTTGTCAAAACTTTAAACGCGTTTTTCTCAAAACATACAAACAAACATCTGAGTCGAACGGTCGTGTTTTCTATCCCTCCTCACTTAATTGATTAAAAACAACGAACTAGTGTTCAAATAGTTAACTTTGTTGTGTTGATCGCAACATAAACTCATGTGGACACCATAGAAATCTTGTAAATGAGTTTTTAAACATAACATTATAAAACAAACTCGAAATAAAAATTGCAAGCAACGCTGTGCCTTTGTGTGTGTTAGTAAGCCTGCAACATCAATAACCCTTCGAACTTTTTCGTCGAACCGCTGCTCACACAAACACGCACTGAACTAACTCAACGAAGCCGCTACACTGTAAAAGCATCACAGACACTTCTCCAATATGTCGTCAACATCTAATAAACGCCTTCGCAAAGACACTGGAGCTGGACAAGACCGCCTGTCTGATGCCCCCTCAACTCAACTTCTGGACCTGATCAAGGTGCGTTTCCAGGAGCAGACCGACGAAATTGCCGGCCTTGTGAGGGAAGCAGAGAAACGCATCCTCAGCAGCCTCTCGGTACGTTTGGATTCCATTGCGGGTGAGGTCAAGCAGACGGGCGTGAGGGTGTCCAACCTGGAGCGGGAGGTAGTTGATCTACGCTCGCAACGGGAACAACTATGTGCGCGTGTTGAGCACTTGCACCGGGAGGTCGCGGATATGCGCGCAATGAGAGAGAGAGTGGGAAGCGTAGAGGCAAAACTGGCTGCCCAAAATGTTGCTAATAATGCGTTCGACCTACGCATGCATGGGGTCCCCTACGTGAAAGGGGAAAACTTAAGATCTCTATTCAATCAACTTTGTTTCTCACTACACATGACTCCACCGCCACGGGTTCGGGACATCTTTCGGGCCCGTAAAACACAGAATACAAATGTTGACCCGGTCATAATAATTAAAATGGAAAATGTGCGAGAAAAAATCACGGTGCTTAGAGTAATCGCGGCATATCGGCGTGAAGCAAAAAAGCAACTAAGCTTAAAGTTTTTGGGCTATGACTCTGATGCCGTAATTTATATTAATGAGCAGCTACAAAGAGACAATTATCTAATTTTTAAAGAGTCGATGCGATTGAAAAAGCACAAGATTTTAAGTGCGGTTTTTACTCGCCGTGGACTTGTTCATGTCCGATGCAATGGGAGCGAGAGCATACAGTGCATAGAGCATATGGATGAGCTAAAGAAACTGACCGATAGAGATAACGGGTCTCTTCCTGCTCTCCCTTTCTTTTCCTCGTCAGCTGCGCTGGTTCCTACTGACGGGGCAGCTACTTCGGAGAGCTTTCGATCTTAAATATTTATGTAATTTTAATGTCATCTTATTTGTTAGATTAAATTTAGAGTTAGATAAACGTTATCAGTATATAGGGTAAAAAAAAAATGTTATTACCAGGGACCGAAAATAATGATTAATTCTGATTTCCTTGATCAAAAAAATCACTAAGTTAGAAGAGTCGTACAAAAAAACCAATTACACCATTGGACTAACATTCGCTTAAACTATGCAAATCGGCCATGATTTTTATTTTTAATTTTTATTTTGTAAAACTCAACGATAATGATTATTTTCTGATTTTTATTTTAAAAACTCAGGCAATAATCGTTATTGTGTGAGTAAAAAAAAATAAAACTCAGGAATAATCGTTATTGCGTAAGTTTTATTTTATAAAACTCAAAAATAAAACTCGAAACGCCGTAGCAGCCGTTGTATAAGGAATTATGATTAGATTAATACATCATCTTATAACAAAAACCGTGAAGTATCAATGTGTATCAGTAAAATAGTTTCAATTTAAGGATAGACCGCAGTTTTAATGGATCATAGGTCAAAATTATTCATTTTTCATGGAATTTCTGAGCAAGGGGTTATATCAGAGCAAATTGTTTTTTATGTCCTCATAAACTGCACTTGACTAACAAGAACTTGAAAGTCATATTGCAATACCAAGTGCATTTTTTTTCCTCCAAAGCAAAAGATTGGTCAAAATAAAAAAAAATTCTTTAATTAAAATCAACATCTTTGGGCTGGATCTTACAGACAGACCTTTGACAAGTGGGAATGCCTTTTACCATGGCGACCTGAAGACTTCGCGGTTTTTTTTGTTTTTCAGTTTTTGGCACATGTAAGTTACAAATTTAGTCTTCTTCAAAATTCGCGGTCCATGGATGAACATTTTTTTTTTTACGTTTTTCATGTTATGGACCGCTGTCTTGAACCATTGCGACCTGAAGATTTCGCGGTTTGATTTTTATCAGCTTTTACTATGTATTTGTTATGAGTTCGTTCTTAACATGCAAAACTTCTTGGTGGTAGCTCTGAAGAAGTCGCGGTCCATGGATGAAAAACCGTTTTTAACGTTTTTTCTAAGTGTTGACCGGTGTACTATTTCGTTGCCGAAAAGTGTCCATTGAGGATAGTTTTTTTTCGCGGTTTGAAAAGTGTCCACCGAGTAAATTGAAACCGCGAATTCTTTAGCAGAGGATGGTCCACATTGGTCCTTTACCTTTAATATTAATGATAACAAAAAAAAGTTTTAACCGCGAATTCTTCAGCAGAGGATGGTCCACATTGGTCCTTTACCTTTAATAATTATGATAACAAAAAAAAGTTGAAACCGCGAATTCTTCAGCAGAGGATGGTCCACATTGGTCCATGGTAAAATACATCCCCACTTGTCAAAGGTCTGTCTGTAAGATCCAGCCCAAAGATGTTGATTTTAATTAAAGAAATTTTAATTTTGACCAATCTTTTGCTTTTGAGGAAAAAGAATGCACTTGGTATTGCAATATGACTTTCAAGTTCGTGTTAGTCAAGTGCAATTTATGAGGACATAAAATACAATTTGCTCTGATATAAGGCCTTTGCTCAGAAATTCCATGAAAAATGAATAATTTTGACCTATGATCCATTAAAACTGCGGTCTATCCTTAAATTGACACTATTTTATTGATACACATTGTTACTTCACGGTTTTTGTTATAAGATGATGTATTAGTCTTATCATAATTCCTTATACAACGGCCGCTACGGCGTTTCGAGTTTTATTTTTGAGTTTTATAAAATAAAACTTACGCAATAACGATTATTCCTGAGTTTTATTTTTTTTTACTTACACAATAACGATTACGAAAAAAATAAAAATCATACATAACGATTATTGCTGAGTAAAAAAAAAAAAATCATAAATAATCGTTACTGTGTAAGTAAAAAAAAAATAAAAATCAGGAATAATGATTATTTTGTGAGTTTTATAAATACAACTTATAATGATTACAGTCCCTGGTTATTACCTAATCAATGACGGATAACATAGGAGGTTCCACTGTTGGTAGCATGATTCGAATATTAAGCAATTATAGAAAGGGTTTAAAAGTGGTTCATATAAATGCGCAGAGCCTATTCAGGAAAATTGACGAGTTCAGGTTACTTTTTGTTCAGTCTAATGTTGATGTGATTTGTGTATCTGAGACCTGGTTTACGTCTGATTTGTCTGATTTGTTGATCGATTGTTATGGTTATGTTTTGTTTCGTTCAGACCGTGTTAGTCACGCTGGTGGTGTCGCCATATATGTTAAAAGTACACTTAATTGTAGTGTTAAATGCAAGCAACCAAGAGACAGTGAAATGGAGTATATTTTTTTGGAAGTATCTAATAAATTTTTAAGTAATAAAGTCTTAATTGGTTGCATTTACCGTCCAAATCGGACAATAGACTTTGAGCCCCTGATGGAGGCAATAACCGATTTATCTGTTGCATACAAGGATATTATTCTTGCAGGAGATTTTAACAGCAACATTTTATGTGAAAATTATTTATTAGATAGTTTTGAAACGTTGGGGCTTTATGCTGCCAATAAAATAACACCAACACATTTTAGTAATTTCTGTGATACTCTACTTGACTTATTTTTTATTAATGACCCTAGAAAGATTCTACTATATGACCAGGTCTCTGTACCAGCCTTTTCTAAGCATGATCTCATTTTTTATTTGCGATACTCGAAGAGTAAGCAAATACTGTAAACGATCAAATGTCTGTCTGTCCGTCCGTCCGTCCGTCCGTCCGTCTGTATGTCTGTCCGCACAAACATCGAGATCTCGGGAACTATTAGAGCTAGAATCACAAAATTTTGCACACAGACTTCTATGAGCAAGGCGCAGATCAAGTTTGTTTCAAAACCTGACCACGCCCCTTTTTACGCCCACAAACCGGAAAAAACTCTGTGGTGTCCACATTTTTAGTGCTAGAGAAAAGTGGCCCTTACAAATGTTGTTCGTGTTGAAAATATCTACCCAAATATCTAAAAAATTTTAAAATCTGACCATTTTCAAGAAATTGTGTATACAACTGCGTTGAAAATTTTTATTGCGCTCAAAAGTATGCAAAACAATTTTTTTTTTTTAAGAGAGGGCGCCTAAAACTGATTGCGCATGAAAGTAGGCTACACATTATTGAAGAGGGCTAGCTAACTGTTTTTAAAGAGGCCAATGAGTATCGCAAATTTTATAGTCGGGAAACCCGACTATAGCGTTCTTTCTTGTTTTAACCTGTGATATAACTCTTGACTATACTCAAAAATCGTTTAGTTATAGAGACTTCAGAAATATTGATTACACGGAACTTCAATCCGAATATAATGCTTGTGATTGGTGTCCTATTTATCAATGTCCTTGTGTCGAGTCTCAATTGGTTGTCTTAAATAATAATATACAGTATATGTTCAACAAATGCGTACCGGTCAAGTCTAAATTAATTAAACCGAGACAAAATCCTTGGTTTAATAATGAAATCAAAAATCATATTCATCAGCGAGATATTGCTTATTCTAAATGGAAGAGGTATAAAACCCAACACTTCAGTATGCAGTACAGGGAAGCTAGAACGCGTGTCACAAATATGATCAAGGCTGCTAAGTGTAACTACTTTAAATCAAAATTTGAAAACAATGGCACAATAAAACATACTTGGAAGGATATACGAAGTTTAGGTATAGGGAAGTGTAGACAGAGTACTGATCACAATGTTGATGTTGAGCAACTCTCTCAATCGTTTTCTCAACTTGATGTACCTGAAGCAACTTCTAACGAGTACCTGAATAATATACCTTATTGTGATAATAGTTTTAGCTTTGTGCGCGTCGATCAATGTGATGTTTTAGAGGGGATTCTTAAGATTAAATCAAATGCTGAAGGTTTGGATAATGTTAACCCTAAATTTGTCAAAATTATGTTACCTTTACTCCTCCCACACATTACCCACGTCTTTAATAATGCAATAACAACTTCCACTTTTCCGTCAACCTGGAAAGTAGCAAAGATTATCCCTGTACTAAAACCCAATAAAGACTTCAGGCCCATTTCTATCCTACCATTTTTAGCCAAGGTACTTGAAAATTTAATGTCACTGCAAATTCAAAATTTTTTGAAAACAATTCTTTATTATCGGATAAACAATCTGGGTTCAGAAAAAGAGAAGTTGTGTTAGTGCAATAACGAATATCGTTGAAGACATTCGTAAACAAATTGACAATAATTGTGTAACTTTTTTAACTCTTCTTGACCATAGTAAAGCATTTGACTCTGTGAACCACTGTATACTAAGTACAAAACTAAAAAACCTATTTAACTTTTCGTGTACTGCAGTCCGGTTTATAGAATCATATCTGAATGGAAGGCTTCAGGCAGTTGTCTCAGGTGGTAAAATTTCTAGTTTTAGCCTGCTTACTCGTGGAGTGCCTCAGGGATCTGTCCTGGGGCCATTGTTGTTTTCCATGTATGTGAATGATTTGCCTAGTCTTTTGTCCAATTGTGAAGTTCATTTGTATGCAGATGATGTGCAAATCTATGTTAGCAGTCCTATTAAGCAGTTAAATGTTTGTGTTAGTTCAAGTAATAGTATGCTTAATGTGATTGAAAAATGGGCAAAGTGTAATGGATTGAGTATAAACCCTAAAAAGTCAAAGTGCATCGTAATTTCCAAAAGACAAATTGATACCAATAATATCCAAAATTTGGTCATCAATAATACACCGATAAAATTTGAGGAGCACGCAGTTAATTTGGGAATTACATTCAGTAACACCCTAAATTGGAGCAAACAAATTTCGAAAGCTACAGGTCGAACTTACGGCTTACTAAGACAACTCGCATACTCCAAAACATTTCTCCCGCCTCAAATAAGGCTGTTAGTAGCCAAGGTTATTCTCATTCCAACTCTGTTTTATGGAGTAGAAGTTTTTGGACATTGCGATACGCCTGATATGCACAAGATAATTGTAGCCTTAAACTCAATTCTCAGATATGTGTTTAATTTGAAACGAATTGACCACGTATCACATTTGGCGCATAAAATTCTTGACCTGAACTTGACCTCGTGGATTAATTATAGGACTCTAACATATTTTCATAAAATTGTAATAACCCAAGAACCAACATATTTGTTTAACAAACTCGTGTCAGCTACGTCAGCAAGAACTAATAATTTCATATGCCCAAGATATAACACGCTATGCTCGAATAGGCAATTCTTCGTAAATGCTATCCGTCTGTGGAACAATCTGCCACATAGTTATAAAACAATTAGGATCGCAACTCAATTTAAATCTAAAATTAAAGAATACTTAAAGTAAAACAAAAACAATAATTTTAAATTTATTAATAGTAAGATCGCTCAAAAAGCCAAAGTTTATTTAAAAAATTTCCAAATTAATGATTTAAATTCTTAGTTAAGACCAAAAATGTTAGACATAAGTTATAGTTTTAAGTCTTTACTTGTTAAAATAAGTTTGTATTCCCTTTCAATGTGACTAGTGCTACAAATATAAGTGTAAACTTGCTGCGCTAGGATAATAATAATAATAAAATAAAAATAAATCTACTGTGTTTTCAAAGTCGGTTGTTAAGATTTCTCGGAAACTACTCAACCGACCTTAATGAAATTTTGCACAAGTCTTCAAGATATGATTATCCCGTAAATGAACGAAGGATTTTTTTTTAAGGGGTTATATACCTTCTTTGGCGAAGAAAAAGAGGAAAGTTAGGATTTTTTTTAGGTACATATGTAGCAATTATTTCTTTACATGAATGTTTTTATTTTTTGATTTTTCGAAAATAAAAAAGGTACATAACCCCTAAAGGGTTATATATTTTTTATTGCTTTATCTTAAAGAACAACTCCTTGAGAACATTTTCTCAAATTTTCATGGAGTTTTGAGCAGTAGAAAAAAAGTTAGAGCTCTTTAAGCCGCGCGCCTCGTCCCGGCCCCAAGCTAAACTTGAAACTTTAAACGCGAATATCTCGAAATGGTGTTTTTTGAAAAATGACTGCGGTGACGTGGATTAGCAGAAAACTATTTTCTTCAATTTTTTTTTTAAATGTTCGTAATAAAATTATTTTGTGATTGAACGAACGACTTTTCACGCACAAACTTTTTTTTCGCCAAAATTAATTTTTTAGTGAAATTTTTAGTGACCAAAAAGTTCATTTTTTGCGAAAAACTTTTCCGTGTGTACAAAAAAAAAATTAACAAAAAACGATCGCTCAATCACAAGGAATTATACTTAACTAATGAAATTTTTTTTTACTTTTATGGTTTCCGTTGACTTGTTTGACCTGGGGATCCGTCACCGCAAGGGTCTTCCAAAAAAGGCCTCTAAGGGAAACAGCCACCCCTTAAAAAGTATTTGATATTTTTCCACGAAATTTCGCACAAACATTGTTAATAAAGTGTACTATCAAAAAATAAAAACATTCATGTAAAGAAATAATTGCTACATACCCAAAAAAAAATTCGCCAAAGAAGGTAACCCCTTAAGTTGACAACTATTAAAAAAAAAAAAAATGTTAAAAATTTTCACCAAAATTTGAATTTTTTTGCAAAAAAGTCTCCCAAAAATCCAGTTTTCACTTTATTGGTTTTCCTTCGTTCATTTACGAGATTTAGGTTTGTACTAAAAGAAAAAATTTGGTTTTTTAATTTCCGATGATTCTGTCAGAAATTGTGCTGACAACGCGAAGGAACCTTTTTTTCCGAGGGGTCACCGGAAATGACGTCACAATGGCTGACAGCTGAACATATTTTTTATTTTTAACTCAAAAATTATTCTTTTAATATGTATGTGTAAGAAACTTAAAAGTTTTTATAAAATAATTCATTCTTTATATAAAAAAAAAATTGTTGAAAATGTGCCTTTTTTTTTGCCCGGGAAACCCACCTAACCCCTTAACACGTTGAATATGCAAAAACAAGAAATTTTCTGTTATAACAGGACTAAATATCGGATTAAATGAGTAAGAAAGAATAAGGCTGTGTTGAATAAGCTTAAGAAGAATAAGTCGTTTGAAAAAACTGGGCAAAAAATCGGCTATTGCCTGATCTGTACACAGTGAGCCCCAAGAGGTCACAGGTTTGATGAAAATGGTGACGAAAACTAACGATGGATCTTGGTTCGTATGTGTCCCCAGATTACAGAACTGAAGAGAAGTAAATCCTAGCTGATCGGTTTCGCGAGATATTTGTAAATGTAATTTTTACAAGACTAAATTACAACATAAAAAAAAAAAATTGAACCGGCCCGAAAAATTTTTTTCTGGTAGAGTTAATTTTCTACATTAAGAAAAAATAAAAATAAAATTTTTTTAAGCGAATTTTTTAAAGATTTTTTAAGTTTAAGAAAAAAATTTTCAAAGGCCCTTACTAGATTTCTTCATATCTCGGGTTGTAGTCGGCCGATTTGGATGTTTGATACCAATTATCACTACCAACAAACTGATCTTTCACTTTGCCATACAGATCATTTGCATTCGATAAGTAATTTGTCAGCAAGAGCTCAACAAACACAAAACTTTTGAATTTTCGTTTTTTCACCATATCTTAAACACTCGAAGAAAGTCGATGAAAACAATGGTATGTAATAAAATGTTTGTATTCACATACGCTATCAATATGTAACTAACAAATCCACATCAAAATATCACTCTTAGCTTGCCTCAGGACCAACGACAAGGACGCGGTGATAGAATGGTCCCATTTTTAAAATTTTTTTGTTTTTGTATTTAGTATTTTTTATATATTTTTTTAAGTGTTTTTTGTTTTTTATATTAGTTTACATATTTTTGTTGTATTTTGAATTTTATTATTTTTTATTTTAAAAAATTTTTTTTTAATGTTTTTTTAATTGGAATTTTTTTTTTAGGAAAATAAAAATAATAAAATTCAAAATACAACAAAAATATGTAAACTAATATAAAAAAAAAAAAACACTTAAAAAATATATAAAAAAATACTAAATACAAAAACAAAAAAATTTTAAAAATGGGACCATTCTATCACCGCGTCCTTGTCGTTGGTCCTGAGGCAAGCTAAGAGTGATATTTTGATGTGGATTTGTTAGTTACATATTGATAGCGTATGTGAATACAAACATTTTATTACATACCATTGTTTTCATCGACTTTTCTTCGAGTGTTTAAGATATGGTGAAAAAACCGAAAAATTCAAAAGTTTTGTGTTTGTTGAGCTCTTGCTGACAAATTACTTATCGAATGCAAATGATCTGTATGGCAAAGTTAAAGATCAGTTTGTTGGTAGTGATAATTGGTATCAAACATCCAAATCGGCCGACTACAACCCGAGATATGAAGAAATCTAGTAAAGGCCTTTAAACATTTTTTCTTAAACTTAAAAAAATCTTTAAAAAAATTCGCTTAAAAAAATTTTATTTTTTATTTTTTCTTAATGTAGAAAATTAACTCTACCAGAAAAAAATTTTTTGGCCGGTTCAATGTTTTTTTTTTATGTTGTAATTTAGTCTTGTAAAAAATTACATTTACAAATATCTCGCGAAACCGATCAGCTAGGATTTACTTCTCTTCAGTTCTGTAATCTGGGGACACATACGAACCAAGATCCATCGTTAGTTTTCGTCACCATTTTCATCAAACCTGTGACCTCTTGGGGCTCACTGTGTGTAATTGCCGTCGTGTTTTTAAAATAAAGCGAGGAAGGATAAGAAGCTGATTAAGGGGGGACATCTGAGTAACATTTTTTAAAATAAAGCGAGGAAGGATAAGAAGTTGATTAAGGGGGGACATCTGAGTAACATTTTTTAAAAATCGAAATTTTTTTTTTCGCTTAAATAAAACAAATCTTGACCGATCGATCTGAAATTTTTACAGTATATTCAAAATACCTCTATCGATACTCGTAGGATTTGTTTTTTATATTGCTTATTTATTTTTTATCAACAATTTTGTGACGTTTTTATTCGTGAAAATTGTATTTTTTTTTAATCACTCACAATTTTCCAAAAAATCAATATATCGCAAAAATCCTACGAGTATCGATAGCTGTTGATGTTAATTAACTAACCAAACTTGATTTTTTGTTCTACATCAAAAATTAAGGACGTTAGCTTTCCGGCCATGGACCCCCTTCAACACAAAAGGGCCTACGAAGAAATGCTGCACAGCCGCCATTTTGTTTTCAATTTATTCGAAAAAAATGTATTTTGTACTTCGCATATAATATTATAAAACCTACTTTACAAATTTTCGATTGGCTTTTTCATTTGGCCAAAAAAAATTCCAGAAAATCCTTTTTTTTTTTTCCAGTTACTCAGATGTCCCCCCTTAACGCTTAGTGCTAACAAAATTATAAAACTGTATAGAACTGGTCCCCAACACAATTTAAAATATTTTTTTTACACTGCAGTGCGTTAAGCACTGTGAATCTTGACCGAGCACCTAAAAATTTGGAAAAAAAACACAAGAGTAAAAAAAAAGATTTAATTGCGGTATAAAAAGTAATAATGGCATCAGCCATGTCAATGCATGAATAGAGTTCGGACTAATCAAAGCCAGATATAAAATTATTTAGCCCCAGAAAGTCTGCTTTACGAAAACAGTGTATTCGTTTACTTGATCTTTCTGATTTTTCTTGTATCACGATGCCGATTGTCACATCCAAAGTTTGATGATATGGATCTTTAGGTTGAGTAAGTGATGATACCCTGGATAGAAACACCCCTTCCGGATTTGACAAAGCACAAATCTAGCAGGCGGCCTAGTGAATTTCGAGCATGGGTAACTTGAGACAAAGATATGTCAAGCAAGCCGTAAATAAAGTCATGTTGTGCGATAGGAAGTAAGACGTTAGATTTTTCATCGCTGGACCACGCAGCCCCAGGTGTATTGAAATCACCTAGGACTACTAACTGGTTTCAATCAGACAGCCCATTTGAAATGAACTGTGTAGCGGAAAGGTGATTTAAGTTTTCCTGAAGATCGGATGACGGGGCAATATAAGAGCAAGTAATACATATAAATTAACCGGAAAAAGACAGCTTAACACAAAATATTATATTAAGTTCTTCAAAAAGTACCTCTTCTGACGTGAGTTTTGAGTCCACGGCGATTAAGACTCCACCTCCACGTCTAGAAGGACGGTCAGACCTTTATTTTGTGTACTTACCAGGAAAACTTCGGAGCTTAGAACCTCCGGTTTTAACCTAGCCTCCGTAAACACAATAACATGAGATACATATGAAAGGGTGTCCGAATACAATTTAGTTCGCTGACCAAGCAAGCCTCTTGCATTCTGATAGGAAAGTAGAAGGTTACAAATTAGTTTTTTGATGCAGGTACAGTTGTCTGGCCACAATTTGGTAGTCTTATTCCCACAGGCCCTTTCTTTTTTATTTTAGCTTCGATCTCCTTTACCACTAAATAATCAGGCCAGAACTCGCCGGAGCATATGGTAGAAAAGAGCTCGCTAGCATATGAAAAATTACATTTTTCTACCTTTACTTTATCGGCTTTGGTTTTGGCTTGAATATAAGACAAAACATCAGAATGTGTTTAATCTGAGCATAGCCGAGAAACAAATATTTCTTTCCTTAGTGGAACCCCTGCAGAACCACTATGGCCCAGTAGTCCGGACTCAATATTCAATAATACAGTATTCGGTGGATTCACAGGTTGTAAAACCACTGCGGACAAATCGGAATTTAAAGGCGTAGCTGTTTGCATACACTCCACTGTGGATGGATCGGATTCCAAATCTTTTTTAGCTGCCGATCTCAACAACACGAGAGTGTTTTGCTGGTCACCTCTTAGGCCTACCACCAGCAGTTTTTTTGCGCTTTGGAGACTTCTCCAATAGTTTTCGACTATTAAATTGAGAGTCCAAAGCTGACTGCAGATCATGCGCTTGGCGAAAACTATCTCTAGCTGCACCAAAACAGGTGATAAGCCCCTTAAGGCCACCTTTAGTTTGGCGCATAAACGATTTCATCTCGTCCGCGACCTCGAGACAGGAACTGCAATTTTGTACCCTTAGATTGGGCATCATATGTTCGGCCGGTGAATCCAGCGCACTTGGTGTGCAGCATGTTTTCACATAGCCAACAAGTTATAATAGGCTGATCAGCCTTAGTTGCCTGAGGGCATTTTTTTATACCACAGACAAAGATTCTATCCATAATTTTTCTAGTACTTACCACTGTACCAAATCAAAGAAGTTGAAATGTGTGAGCGAGCTGTTTAAAGAACCGCAAGAGTGCAGATAACAGCACGCTACATAAGCCAATTATACAAGTTTTATATATTCCCACCGTTGGGTTAACACAAAACAAATAAAATTCGGAGCGCAGAAAAAAAAACACGTCCATTCGCTTTGAAAGTCGAAACTGTTTTTAAAAAACAGTCATTGTCATATTGGAGAGAATTTAATTATGTTTGAAATGAGCCATGGTAGAATCAAATCGGTTCAGTAGTGTGTTAGTTATCGTGTTTACAAAATGAAAAAAGGTGTTTCTAGAGAAACGCGTTTAAAGTTTAAGGTATGCCTCACCCGACCTGTCCGCTTCAAAGCCTGAAAACTTCGTAAATAATGCTCTATCGACTCCAAAATTTGAGGGAATGTTCTTGGATAGTTAAACAATTGATTAAGACTATCCAAAAATTCGATTTCTTTTGGCCCGATAAAAAAGGTTTCCCTCTTAAGTATTAATTGATTAAAATCGTACTTTTAACGTAGGCTTTACCACCAGAAGGAATATCCAAAACACCCGAGACACAAACCAGAACTTTAAACATAACAGGCTACTACAGATGAAAAAAACAGTTAAAAGTAAACTTAGCAAAATGCATTTTAATTTAATGGTACCCTAAATTTTTATTTATTTTTTTTTTTTTTGGTCAACAATAATTTGTTTACAGAAATGTTACGACATATGTTAAGAGTAATTTAAGATTTAGTCCAGCAGATCCAATCCAATCTCTAATCTTGTATCAATACATTTTTTGATATCCGACTTAAGTCGGAAAATATTTTAGGAGAATATTTCCTTGACAATCTAGCTGAATTAGCAGCTGTTCCCCCGAAGAAAATAGCAGGTTTCAATTAAAGAAACGGGTTGGGATTCTTTATAAATTCATGGTTTAAAGGGTACAAAAGATCCATGCGGTATCACAATGGGCCAGTGATGGCCTAAGTGGGCTGACCTTGTGTCAGCCGCCGCTCTAACCTAACCTAACCTAAGTCGGATGTAAATTAATTTTAAAGGACTTTTATATTTACTTTACTTTATTAATAGGGACCCACCAGGGTCCTTTTGATTAAGGCCCTAGCATTCGGGAACACCATCATACAGAAGAATTAAAAAAAAAATGTTTACTCCCAAAATCTGGTTAAAGTGTTTTTAATGCCATTTCGGTCACTGTTAACCATATGGTTAAAAATGTTTTTTTTTATTAAATAATAAGCCTGAATACTTTGATTAGCAAGAAATAACATGACATGACATGAAGAAATCAACTTACCTTATAATGGTAAAAACAGATGTATCCCACAGGTAGTAAATTTCAGGTTGAACTTTGTTCTCCTCTGTCGTCCATGTCATGTGAGTTCTTGCTAATCAAAGGATGCAGCCTTACGTAGAATCGTAAGATTAACATATTTTAGCGTATGGTTCAAAAGTATGCAATTTATTTTAACTTATGTACTTAAGCTTCAAAATAAGAAAATTCCAAGAGTATTGCATATTTTAAATATGTACACAATTTCCGAAAATGGAGTTCTAAGTTTAAGTCCTAACTTTGAAAATTCATTAAAAAAATTAAGAGATCCGCATTCCTGGGGGACTAGAAAACTAATTAAATAATTTATTTAAAAAGGTTTTACTCGCATTGCGGAGGGTACTTCGGGTTACGTTTAAAATAAAGTACATTTTTCAAAAAAAAAAAAAGTTTTGTATAAATTTTTTATTATATTTTTTATTTGTTAAATGTTATTTGTGATAGTTATATGTGAAACTTAAAATGTTTATTTTGGCTGTGAGCCACGACATTTTGGCTGATTTAAAACTTTTTTCCAATATTTTACGATATTTCAACTTTAAAAATATATTTAAAAAAAAAAAACAATTCGTTTGAAACGTTGGCATAAATTAGCTTAAAGTATTTTAAGAGGGACTTGCGCCCCATACGGCAAAAACAACACACATTTTTACTACTTTTTTTTCGGCTATCTTTTTAAACTTAGTAACTTTATTGACACCTTTAAGTTCCATCCTTAAACTATACAAAACAATATTTTTTTTTTAGAGGCCTACAGTTTTTAAGAGTTTGCGGTGCCCCCGATTCAGTCACTTCTGTCAGCCAGAAATTAACAAAACCAAATTTGTTTATAATTAAACTAGTATCGAAATATAAAAAAAAAAAAAAAAATTTGGAGACCTTTTACAGTTAAAATTTGAAAAATCACGGTTTTATTTTTTTTAGTTAATACTAGTCCACTGGGTACAAGATTTCTCAACAATATGCAAAAAGAATTTCATTAAAAACTCGCGCACAATTTTCTGAATCGGGGGCACCGATTTCAAAATGTTTCAAGAAAAACGAGTTTGAAGGTCGTGCTTACCACCCATTTGCATGCACATGGAAGTTTGTTTTTGCTTGTTACTTTTTTAAAAATCGCAATTTCGCCATAATATTTTGTTCTTAACATTCTTAAAATTAGATTTAGGCAAAAAAAAAAAAAAAAAAAGTGCTAAGCCGCAAGTCTTCCTTAAAAAAAACAATTTTTCGCCAAAAATTTAGACACTGCCCCAATGTGCACTGCTAAAAAAAAGATAAAGCTCGGCTTTCAGAAGTGAATTTCCTTTTTAGTTTTTTAATAAAAAGTCTTTCTTTTTTCTTACAGGCTGTTTGCTCAAGGCACGGTTTGGCCATTGGAGCCAAAACCATATTAATAACAAAAACCGTAATGGCTATAACGGCACCACTATCTTATCCGGTCTCCCGAATTCTCGATAAGTTATTAGGTGAAGAAATTGGTAATGTTTACAACAGAGAACGTTTAAAGGAACTTGTTCGTGTGAGTCAATTTTTTTGTCGTTGTTTTCCTTGTAAAACGTATTTTGCTATATTTATAACTATAAAAATTGTCATTCTTCTTAGGTTACTAACGATGTAAATGATCTCGATAAAAACGAGGTTAACATCATATCTGGAGCGCTAGAGTTACGCAAAAAAACGGTTGCGGACGTAATGACGCACATAAATGATGCCTTTATGCTGTCATTAGATGCCTTACTTGATTTCGAAACAGTGTCTGAAATTATGAATTCTGGTTATTCTCGCATTCCTGTATACGATGGCGATAGGAAAAACATTGTGACACTTCTTTACATAAAGGATTTGGCCTTCGTTGATACCGATGATAACACGCCATTGAAAACCCTATGCGAATTTTATCAAAATCCAGTTCATTTCGTTTTTGAAGATTATACTTTAGACATTATGTTTAATCAATTCAAAGAAGGAACAATTGGGCACATCGCTTTTGTGCACCGCGTAAATAATGAAGGAGACGGGGATCCCTTTTATGAAACTGTGGGGTTGGTTACTCTCGAAGATGTAATTGAAGAACTAATTCAAGCTGAAATCGTCGATGAAACCGATGTTTTTGTTGATAACCGTACTAAGACCAAACGAAACCGATATAAAAAAGCTGACTTTTCGGCGTTTGCTGAACGTCGTGAACAGCAAGCCGTTCGGATTTCACCTCAATTAACATTGGCTACTTTCCAGTACTTAAGCACGGGTAACATTTATTTTGTAATATTTAATTCAAGTTTTTAATGCCAATATTACATATTTTCAGCGGTTGATGCGTTTAAAAAGGATGTAATTTCTGAGCCCATTTTGCGGAGATTACTTAATCAAGACGTTTTCCACAACATAAAAACGAAGGGGAAGAGTAAAGACGACCCTAGTCTTTATATTTTCACACAAGGCAAAGCGGTAGATTCTTTTGTACTTATATTGGAAGGTCGAGTAGAAGTTACTATTGGAAAGGAATCCCTTATGTTTGAAAGTGGCCCTTTTACTTACTTTGGAACACAAGCGTTACAGCCAAATGTAGTTATTGGTAAGTAAAAGAATTAAATTAATTTATTTAATTAATACAATTTTTTATCCTTAACGGGGATTTCTACCGTGTGCTTTGAAAAACATTGTTTTCGTATAGATACCTGTTTCTGGACACTACATGCGAAAATTCAACTCAAAATCAGTAATATTTAAAAATGTATCCCTTAAAATAATTAGCGGTGTCAAGCTTTTTATTCAAAACAACTTTTTTTTTTAACTTTTGTACAGTTGTGCATCAAGAGTTTGCTTATGATCATTTAAATCGACGCACAGTGGTGCTCAGGTCAATTTAGACATTGAAATAACATTAATTCCGACAAAGCTAAATTTTGGTGGAGGCCTTTGGTTTACCACAAGAAACAAATTGTCAAAAGTCCCAATCGATCCCAGGTGTGCTAATTGAACTATTCAAGATCACAGGTAAAAATTTTGGGGTTGTTTTACTTTTTTGGGTTTTTCTCAAAAACGGTTTTTCTCAAAAAGTTGTAGATCTTAAAATGCTCTATAAAAATGATTCTAATGATTTTTTCTGTAGGAGCCACCATTTCCCAGATACCGCGCTTGTAAGAATCACGTTATACATAGTATGCACACATACGCCACGTATACACACAGTGTATGGCCTTTACAAGTTTTTCGTATATCTCGAGTTGTAGCCGGCCAATTTTTGTGCATACCAATTTTTACTTCTTACAAATAAATCTTCTGATCTGGTGAATTTGATAATAAATTTGTCTGCAAGAGCTCGACAAACACAAACTTTCTGAAATTATCGGCCTTTTTACCGCCTTTTGAACTCTCGAAGAAATTTCGATGAAAATAATGTTATGTAATAAAATGTTTGTATTCACATATTCAATCTATTTATTGTCAACAAATTCAAATCAAAATACCACTCTTAGCTTGCCACAGGACCAACGACGTAGACGTGGTGAAAAGATGGCCGTAAACCGATAAACCGTACCGTTTTTGAGAAAAACTCATAAAAATGTCAAAATTTTTACCTGTGACCTTGAATAACTCAATTAGCACACCTGGGATCGATGGGGACTTTTCACAATTTGTTCCTTGGGTTAAACCAAAGGCCTCCACCAAAATTCAGCTCTGTCGGAATTAATGTTATTTCAATGTCTAGATTGACTGGACTATCATTTAAGATCTACAACTTTGTCCTTATATATTTTTCGGTAAACCGTACCGTGTTTAAGAAAAACCCAAAAAAGTAAAATAACCCCAACATTTTTACCTGTGACCTTGAATAATTCAATTAGCACACCTGGGATCAATGGGGACTTTCGACAATTTGTTCCTTGTGGTAAACAAAAGGCCTCCACAAAAACTTACATAGCTCTGTCCGAATAAATGTTATTTAAACCCATTTTTATGTTCAAATTGACCGGACTATGGTGTATGTTTGCCAAAAGTTGGACTTAGTTCACTCAGGCTTAACAGACGCTTCAGTTTATAAATGTGAACAAAACAAGAACAAACGCTGTAATCGGGTTTCCCGACTATCAGATTTGCTATACTCAATGCCCTCCCTAAAAAAACAAAAAAAAGTTTAGCCTGCTTTTAAGCAAAATAAAATTTTTAACGCACTTGTATACACAATTTCTTGAAACTGGCCAGATTTTCAAATTTTTAGATATATGTGTAGATATTTTCAATACAAGCAAAATTTATTCAAGCCCAGCATAAAAATTGTGGGCACCAAGAAGTTTGAGGGCGTTAAAAGGGGCGTGGTCAGGTTTTGAAACAAACTTCATCTACGTGGGGTATATAGAAGTTTGCGTGCAAAATGGTGGCTCTAGCTCTTTGGCTCCCGAGACCTCTACGTTCGTATGGACGGACGGACAGACAGACATTTCGACGTTGCTTACTCTTCGAGTATCGCAAATAAAAAGGTACGGTTCGATTACACTTGTGTTATTTTAATAAAAAAAATTTTGTTCTGGAAGTATTTAATGTTGAATTTTCTGGCTTTTTAAAATTAAGAATTCATATCTTAAGACCTAATGCACACATAAATTCACGCAACAATTAAAACTCTAGGCTTTCAACTGGCTGCTCTGCCAGGGTGATGCTGGTCAGGGTTAAAATTAAAGTAAATAATTTAAAAAATAATGTTTTTAACGAAGAAAGAATCTACTTTTATGTTTTGTTTGACAAAAAAAAAATGTACCTTAGACTTTGAAACTATTGGCCTTCACAAAAAAGAGCTGTGTTTTCCTTTAGAGTTTGCAACTTTGATCCCAAATATCATACCATACTTTGTAAACATGTTTAGTGTAAATTTAAAAAAAAAAAAAAAATATTAATTTTAAAATTAAATTGTACAAAAAAATTAAAAAATATTCAACGTTTTAGAGTAAAAAGAAACACAATTTCTAAAATATAGCGCCCACAAAATGCACGAATACAAAAAATATGTATCTTACGTTTTAACTAAGAACAAAATCTAAACTTTGAACCTACATTGTGCAGCCCATGTTAAACTTAAAATTATAACTTAATCAGGATTTAATGAAAACGTCATCTTTTTTGAACTGGTATCACCCAACTATTTAAATCGAAAAAACACTTTTTGAATTAGATACTTGTTCAAAAAAAATTATAAACAAATCACGCTTTTTCAGCTGTAGAAGTTATAATACTTTAATAAATGTCTTGACAATCTACAACAATTTTTGGAGAAGAAAAATAAATATTTTTAGTGTGGAAATATACACCGCGTCCATAACACCTCTTTTAAACTTTTTTCTGAATCAAAAAAATTAAAATGGACTTAAACTTTTGTTTACCTTCGATATTACATTTAATCCACATTTGCAATTTTGGCGATTGATTTATTTTAATCTACTTTTATGCATAAAAACTGACTTTAAAATTAAAAAAACACTTTTTTTTTTTTTAACATTTAATGTCACATTGAAGACAATTTAATTATCTCCGAAATGAGCTATGATAAAGTCCGGTTGGTTCAATGCAGAGTTCTCAATCGTTTACACAAAATCGAAAATCGGAGTTTCGAGGGGAACGCGTTTAAAATTTTGGATACATAAAAATTGCGTATAAATTTAACCTACACGTCCTGCAAAATACAAATTTTTCCGAAAAATAAATTTCTTTTACCCGATAAATGAGTGTTTAAAGTAAAAATACGTTTAAAACAAATTTAAAAAAGTTTTAAAGGAATGCTGTGAGCGTTACAAATGTCTGTCTATCTTCTGTCTGTACGAACGTCGAGATCTCAGGAACAACCTTAGGAGCTAGAGCCAACAAATTTTGCACACCCTTAGGAGCTAGAGCCACCAAATTTTGAACACAGACTTTTATATACCCCGCGCAGATCAAGTTTGTTTCAAAACCCGACCACGCCGTGGTGTGGTGCCCACATTTTTAATTGTAGAGAAAAGTGGCCCTAATAAATGTTGTGTGCATTGAAAAATCTACACGGATATCAAAAAATCTTGAAAATCTGGCCAGTTTCAAGAAATTGTGTATAAAGTGAGTCAAAAATTTATTGCGCTTGAAAGCAGACTACACTTTTTTTTAAGAGGGCTAGCGACTTTAGCGTTGTTTCTTGTTTTGTTTTTTTTTTGAAGAGGGCAATGAGTATCGAAATCTTATAGTCGGGAAACCTGACTATAGCGTCCTCTCTTGCTGTTTTCTGTGTCCATGGCAGCCTCTCAAACTTGACACAGACTTGGGCCCCGAGTTTGTGTTAGTATGCTCTTTTGCTTAAATATGTGTGCGTGCGAGGACAAGGACGAGCGGCCCAAGTGACCACTATTGCACAGAGGCCTTCGACGGGGACAAAAATGTTGGGAGTCCAATAAAACAACCAATTTCATCACTTGTTGTCGTTGGCTAAACTGTCGAAGAATCAATCCTTTTAGCCCTTTCGTCCCCAGCGTTGCCTGTGAGCCATTTCAAATGTTTAACGGATAACGGTAATTGTTTCTTCTATTATAGTCTGCTCATTCTTCGATTTTACGGTACTTTTATGTGATCACTCAAAGTATAAATAATAACATTTCAGTTTTGAAATCAGTTGACGGAAATATTTTCAAAAAGCTGAACGTGCGTCGGGGAAAAAGCTGATTTTTGCCAGCTAAACAAATCACGAACACTTTTTAAAATTGTTTATTCATCAATATAGTTTCCATCACGGCAACACCAGTCAGCGCCCAACCTTAGCCATTTTGAAGAGACACCCCAAAAGGCAGACACAATCACCCCCATTGATGAACCCAGGTCTTTAGATCAAAAGCCAGTAGTCACGGGCCAACCGAAAAAGGGGGGCGGCGAGTGAACCCAATCCCAATCACCATCCAAACGGGCAGGGCATCCGGAAACAGTGGTTTCGGCCAAGGGACGTTTTCCGAAACGCATCCAACATCCAGCAGTTTATAAATACGCTTATGTTACCTTCCAGGCAAAAAAAACCACACAAAAACAGAGCCAACCACCCCCATATGTGTTTGGGACGCACGGCACCGGCACCACCCACGAACACCGGTCGGGAAGTGGGACCGGTCACCAGGTACAACGGCAAAAACGCACCCAACACTAAACACGTCGGAAGCGACTTTGCGGTCCGGAGCAATCGCGGCACCCACTCGAGCAGAGCCCAGTCCAAACAAAACGAAACACACGCCCAATCTTAGGCACACACTCTAATAATTCACGGCCAAACCACGGATTTGCCACATTTCGGCAACCTTGCACCACGCGTTCAGCGTCTTGGTCCACACGACCACGTTAAAATACCAAATGGTGATTCCGGAAGATCAGTTACAGCCACTTCCACTATTTTTTATCAAAAACAGTCTAATCAGGACACAAACTCCTTTTCCATATAAAAAACCCAAAGAACTAAAATGTAACAAAGCACTCACAGTGTGTAAATTTACACAAGCTAGAAATCACACTTCATAAAAAACCATATGCCCGCCCCAAGGCCGCAACAATGAGCCAAGACAAAAATGAGTGATTATTCTATAAAGTTACTATAAAAAGGGTAAAAGTAAATATACAATATTGTTAATCAATAATTTAGCTAAATTATGGTAAAGTTAAATTATATTTATTTTCAATTTTAAACAAATGTCCATACAAGAAGTAACGCCTACTAGCGCCAAAACTAATGGGCGTGGCACCTTAAAATTTTTGCTCAAATACTTCTAAGGCCAATAAAAAACGAATAGAATAAAAAAAAAATTTTAATTATACAGGGAAAAAGTAGTCTAGCCCAAATTCTGGACTAAGCTTCTTTTAAATTTAATTGGCGCAAAACACATCATTTGTTGCACGTTTTTAGCAATGTCAATGTCTGAAATCACAAAATTGAAATTGAGTTTTAATTAGTGTTACGATGGCTATGATTTTTGATTTTTCAAGAGTTGTTAAAATACACAACCTAAAAAAAAGTGCCAACAAGGTGCAAGCCTGCCTTAAGCTTAGTATCATCGGTTGTATAGGTCGGATGGACTTTATTTTTTTGCACTAATTTCTCAATAGTTCAAACTTTGTCCAATTTAAATAACTGATACCTCGCTAGTCTGCAATGAAAAAAAAGAGAAAAACTAAACAACATTTAAGGCAGGCTTGCACCTTGTTGGCGCCCAAAACCTGATTTTTTTTTTGGAATTTATTTCTTGGAAAGTATGATAGGTATGGGAATAAAATTTTAGCCAGTTGTAGGGTACAGTTTATTGAAGCTACACAATTTTTTTGAGGGCGATCCAAGTGAAGGGGGGTCCGCGAAAAACTCGTCCTCATTGCGGATTTTTTGGAATTTTTAGAAAAAATCTGAAACGCAAAAAACCAATATATTCTTAATCTGTACACTTTTACGCATCGCTGGTACTAGGATAATTGAAAAAAAATGAAATATGCAAAAACTATGAGCTTTTGAAAAAAAAAAATGGGTTTTTCCTTATTTTTTCGTTACTTATTATTTTTTTAAATAAACAATTTTTAATATTTTTAAAAGATCCTAGTTCCAGCCATGCACATAATTCTGAGGAACATGTATAAAAATTTCATGACGATTGCTCAATTTTTGCGACCTGTAGGACTTCCGCAAACTCTGAAAACATGGTTTCGAGAAACACGCGTTTGAAAATTTGACCACGCTAGCCCGCGCGCTTGACACCGGTCCACCAAACGGCCGATAACTTTCGTAATTCAAAAGATTTCGACTTGAAATTTTAGGAGAGTAAAATTGAAACATGTATCTATCCGAAACTGCAAAAAAAAAAATTGATTTATTTGATCTCACAAGGTGCAAGCCTGCCTTAAGCTTTTACAACTTTTTTCGCTCAGGTTAAGATTTATCTACCTATGCCTACACGTATTTTGCTTTCTTTTTTCTTATATGGGCATTTCCAGGGGTCGCGAATGTACGATCGTACGCTTTTATTGTTTATGTTTAAATATAGCTCGTATCAGACGACTATATCTCTTCTTTCTAGGAAAAATTTACTTTTACACGACTTAAGGCTTATCACTTGAGCTTATTAAAATCAAAGGTCTTTTTCATTTTTTTTTTTTTTTTATAAAATTTGACCAACACCTTTTATGAGCCATGGTATATGTTTGTACTTTTTATAGTCAGTAACGCTATAACATAGTTTAATAATATTTCTATTTTTTCCAGACTCTCCAACTCAAATGGGATCCTTGCAATCTTTAAATATGGATTCAAAAATTAGACAATCCTTTGTACCTGATTACTCAGTTCGTGCTACATCTGATGTGATATACATTGCAATTAAAAGAGTTCTATACCTTACTGCGAAAAAAGCTACATTGTTGGAAAAGAGTCGTAAATCAGGAACATTTTCAAGTGAAACTTTTGATGACGAAGTGGAACGTTTATTACACTCTATAACAGAAGACGATAAACCACGCTTCCTAGCACCAAATCAAAGTACGAGGCGCCTATCTAAGCATAACAGAAGCGTAAATTCTTCCCCTACAAATATTGATTTATCTCACGACGAGAAAAGCAACAGTGTCAGTGAATATATTCAAGGAGACCGGAAAATTATCAACCCTGAACACACCGAAAATGCCTCAATAAGTAGTTTAATCGCTTCAGAAGTAGGAGATCTTCAAAATGGAGAATCCGATGACAGAGACACAACAGCCGCTTCCATACCTCTTCTGCGAAAGGCAGAAGAAAGTTGGCAAAGCAAACCCCAATAACCACATGAAGGCAAAATAGCCTTTAAAGCTTATTGAAGAAAATCAAGTGTACCGTTCAATTCAAAGTCCCAAAACGCATAGCTACTTTCCACGAGTATTGTTACCTTAACACTATTTCATTGTTTATTCTTTTTAGGTAAACTAAGTTAACAATTTTCAATTTGAGAAGTTCAGTATCTTTGTCTTTTAAAATCAAAAGCTACATCCCTGTGTAGTGTATGTATGTAATTAAAGAAGTTACAAAAATATAGATACTAATGAATGTGTTTATATAATAGTTTTCTTTGTTATGTATGTATATTCGATTTACCTCGTAAAATACGTACTTAAAAAGTTATTTAAGCGTTACCGCTTATTTTTCCTACCCTATATTCTTAATTCAAAAGAAGTAGGTTTTGGTTTGAATTTTTGCTTTATTATAGACTTTAACAGCCAGCTTTAATAGCATATATTTAAATGAGTTTATGAAAACAGCCAAATTGGTGTATATTCTTTGTCACTTGCAATACTTTAATAAACGAGTATAACCAAACAATTTTATTCGATCCTACACTTTGTACTTTATTGTTTATTTATGTGGGGTAAGTTATAAAATTACCAATTGTTATTATTTTTCGTGTTTGCCAAAATTGAAGAGTTATTTAAAGGATTTGGAACCTATATTTACTTATATGTAAATATATTTGAGGATACGTAAGCCGTGAGCCTTGCAAAACTATACCAGGAATCAAAAAAACTACCTTTTTTTGTTCTTGGTTGTTTAAGGGGATATATACAGCCAGGAGCTCGAAAAAAAGGCCGTTTTTTCGAATTTTTTCCAGGAAAACTATGTACGATTTCGGATCGGGCGATTTTCCATCTAAAAGTATACAAATTAAAGATTAATTCACAATTTTTTTTTATTGAAAAATTTTTACAGTGTAGCGAGATATGCTGGATTCTTCCGAGCGTCAAAAAAAAAAAGGAAATTCGGTAGCCAACGCCGCTCCTTCGAAAATCATCGGAAACAAAAAAAAACAAAACGATATTAAATTAGATACTAGAATCTAGTCCTTGTCATAGGTGTTTTTGAAAATATTTATTTTTGACAAAATGGCGGACGTTTAAAAATGACATTGCGATTTTCGACTAAAAACTAGCCATTGTTTTGCCAATTAAAAAAAAACTAAGCATCGGAAAAAAAAAATCCTATGACAAAGATAGATAATTATGTATAGAACAAGCACAACAAATTTCATTGCAATCGGTTTGCTAGTTTTCGAGATATTTTGGCTAACGATTTCAAAGACGTGGTTTCGAGAAAAACGCGTTTGAAAATTTGGTAATACGGTACGGCACGCACAAACGTGACTCACACTTCGGTCTATAACTTTGTTATTTTTTAAAATATCGACTTGAAATTTTCACAACACGATTTTGATCCCTTAAGCTTCAAGAAAATGCAAAAAAAAATTGATTTTTTCGAAAACGCTGGCTGTATATATCCCCTTAAGGCAGGTTCTCACCTTGTCGTTGGAAAATTTTTTTTTTTTTTTATCTTATAAATCGGATACTTAACCCTTGGAAAGCGTCAGGGTGTTAGAATGGGGTTAAACAACCAAGGGCCGTTAAATCTGAACCAACTTGCCTTTAACTATTTTACAAAAAGACGTATCGGAAGTCCGCCGTTAACGGAAATAGCGTAGTGTCGGGCGCCGCAAACTTTGGCAAAATAATTAAAAGCAATAAAAGTTCCGCTATCAGCAACCTATTGAAATTTGTTTTTAACCTGAGTTCTTTTTTAACGGTAAAGAAAGTGCTCAGGCGTCCTCGTCAAAAAATTTTGGCAGACAACAAAAAGCTTCGCAGTCCTATAACTATAACAATTAAAAATATCAAAAGATGAAGAACAAGGAGGAAGCGTAAATGACTTTTTAAAAGTAGAATTACATTTGCTGTAATCCAAGATAGCTGTAAAATGGTTGTACAAAATTTGAAAAATGATTTAAAAGTGTATGAGTGTTGACAAAAATACCATAAGTTACAATGGGGTTCAAAAAAGCCCAGTAAACTTTAAACAGGAGTAAAACAACCCATGGTTTGTTTGAAAACATATGCTCAAGGTGGCTTTACGCGGCTTGTTAACCAATTCAAATCCTATTCTTTATTGAAGCTCCAGAAGGAGGTGGCTTATACTAACACAAATGAGCCTGAACCGGAAACACTTGAGGAGGAAGAGGTTGTCGTTTCATACAATAATGGGAAACATATGACCGACTGAGCAAAGAGCTTCAGTTGGCCAAAAGAAGTAAGTAACAGGCATTGGCGGCAATGTGTACCACTAATCTGAAAATTTAAACATTTTTGAAGAAATTTTCAAAAGAAAAACAAGACACGGCGGCCAGTAAGGAAAATCGTCGCTCAAAGAGAGGTCGACCGAAAAACGCAGTTCACGCTGCAGAAAATGACGCCAGCGATGGATGAAGTTTCATAAACTATTTGTTAAAATCTCTGTTACTAAAAATTAAATAAAAACCATTAAAATAACAACGTTGTTCACTCTTATCATAAAAATCTAATTTTGGTTTTCTTACCCCACCAGGTGGGGTAAAACAACCAATTGAGACTTTTTGTTCAAACTCGAATACCAAAAAAACAATGCGAGTTACAAAAAAAGGTTTGCTGGGAATTTTGTAGCCAATTGTTTAACGAACCAGGGACAGTTGGAATTTTTAAATTACCATCATAAACAAAGTTTTTACAGGGTGCCAACTTGTCGTAAAATTGTTTTTTTTTTTACTTATAAACCCCATTCTTAACCCTAAAATATGTTCTACCAATTTTATGTTCGAATTCCAAGTACTTTGTAAGTAACAGAAGTTCAAAGTTGCCAGTTTACTCTACGCGCCCTACGTCGCCTGGGAAACAAACGCGTTTATCTCAGAACCATGTTTTCGGACCTTACGGAAGTGATTGAAGGCGCTGGGATAAACCAACCGCTACCAATTTTTTTTTAAATGTTTGTGAGGGTCTTTTCTAACAAATAAACTAAAATCAGCCAAAAATATTGAAAATTTTTTTTTTTAAAAGAACAAGTGAAAAAAACCATGCAAAAATCTAAACTTTTTTTCAAAGCTTCATAACTTTTGTAATTTTTATATATATTTTTTTTAATGATTCTAGTTCATTTTATAGATAATACAATTCAGATTAAAAATGTGTGGTGATTTTCTTTTTAAATCACGCGTTTTGACGGCATCACTTCCAGTAGCGGGACACCTTTTCAAAAAAATGTCGACTTTGATGGACACCCCCTCCCCCACTATTTTTAATTTATTCAATTTAAAACATTGTGTTGCTTAAATAAATGTATTTTCTTATCTGTTATGAACTTTCAGCATTATACCGTTAACCGTTTCCTCAAAAACTGCCCGTTTCGGGCCTACAAGGTGAGAACCTGCCTGCCTGAGAACCTTAAAAAAAATGTAGCATTTATTTTTATTTTACATTGCCAACTTTTTTTCAAATTATCAGGTACGTACAACAAATTTCGAAGAATTTTTTTGACTCCCGGCTGAGTTATGGCCGGCCAAAAGACAACTTCTTTTTTTGTGCATGATTTCTGGTGTTTGAACCATCTGAAAAAGTCAACGATAGCGAAGCGTTTTTTGCAAAAAGAAAGTAGATTTTTATATACTACGCCCTTAAATAAGGCGTTCGACTTTGAGTTGTGCAAGATGAGATTTTAAAATTTGGGTTTCAGTATACCGGTTATAGAATTGAATTTAAGCATACTTTTGCCGTTAAGTAAATATATATAAATCTAAATATATGATGAATGGAACACAAATAATATTATATATTAACAGGATAACACGTAAGTTTTGCAACTTACGTACGGTAGGCCGGGCTAGTTGGTGCCCGGGGCAAGTTGTGAATTTGCATTTTAAATTGCTTTAACCCTTTCGACCCCGACGTTGCCTGAGAGCAATTTCAAATGTTTAACGGCTAAAGGTTTTAGTTTCCTCTATTATTGTCTGCTTGTTCTTCGATTTTACGGTACTTTTATGTGTTAACTCAAAGTATAAACAATAACATTTTAATTTTGGAATCAGTTGACGGAAATATTATCAAAAAGCTGAACGTGCGTCGGAGAAAAAACTGGTGTTTGCCATCTGAGACTTTTGAAAAATTATTGATTTACTTATCAAATTAATGTAAATAGGGAAAAAGTAATAACACAATTTTGTTAATCAACAATTTAGCTTAATGCAGTAAAGTTAAATTTAATTTATTTTCAATAATAAACAAATTTCCATGTGTAGCAGGATTGCTACGTAGTATGTATGTATGTATAAGTGTTTACGTTGTTGTTGTTGCATAAATGAGTTGTTGCTCGCTCTTCTGATTCTTGCTCTCTCTGGCTCTCTCATTTGCTCTCATTGCTCTTAGCGAATAATGAGGGTTGATCGAGATCACGGAACGAGAGCGGAGTCAGTCGAACGCCAGCAGTGATTCCGATCGGAGTTGAAGAACAATTAATAAAGCTATAAAACTGACATTTAACTGTCTTGGTGTTTCACTTGAGGGACACTTTTCATATCCCTACAAAATCAGAAGTGGGCCGATCTCGAGCCAATAACAAAACAAAATGGATTTTAACAATGCATCGATTGCACAATTAAAGAGGTGGTTAAGTGCATTAAAATTATCAACAACTGGAACAAAGCGCGAGCTAATATTGCGGTTGAATAAAATTTCAATGGAAATGCGCAATTTGCTGGAAACCATGGACAATGATGAAATTCAGCAAAGTTTTGAAGATGAGAATAACGGAGAAGACGGAGACAGTAATCTCAATGTTTGGAGATAAAATTTCGAAAATGGATGCCAGGCGTCAATTCGAAAATCGTAAATGGATGTCAGGCGAAAGTTTTATGAATTACGTAGATGACAAAGTGATGCTCGCTCAGGGCATTAACATAGATGCAGAGGAATTGTTGAGTCGTATCATCGAGGGTATTCCTAATCAAGGGTTGCGTAATCAAGCGCATATTCAATGCTTCAAGGACGTTGGACATATCAAACGGGCATTTGCGGATGTAAAGTTGCCCAAACCTTATGGAGCTAAGCCGGAAGTGACAGCGATGGACGTAAAGAGCAATAGGGACACGCGTTGCTACAATTGCAATGATAAAGGGCATTGGGCGCAGGAGTGCAGGAAGACAAAACGGGAAAAAGGATCATGTTGTGCATGTGGTGAGATGGGGCACTTTGTGGCGCAGTGCTCGAAGAACAAGAGCAAGAACGAGGCTAACAACAATTATGTAAGATACTTTAAAATTTTCTTTATGGACAACATTAACACCCAATTAATTACAGAATGTCGCATAGATACAGGAAGTCCAGTTTCGTTTATCAAAATTTCAAAAGTACCCGAAAATAATTGCAAATTGCCAGTTTTAAGTTTATATCATGGAATAAATAAAAGTTATCTGAAAACTTATGGCAGAATATTATGTTATGTGAAGAAAAATTTAAATAAAGTACATTTTCATTTAGTTGTTGTGGCAAATGAATCTATGAGTCATGATGTAATTCTGGGAAGAGATTTTATGGAAGCATGTAATTTAAATTTGAACCTCGACACCTTGAAATTGATTACGGTAGAAAATGTGGAAAATCCTATTGAGGATAAAAATAATGAAAGAGTTAGTAATAATGTTAATAATGAAAGACAGATAGTTAGTGATGATGTTAAGAATGAAAATCAGATAGTTAGTGAAGAAATAGTTAGTTATAAAAATGAAATCATTAGGAATGAGAATATGTTAGAAAAGTTAATGGAGTCTGACATTAATGTAGTGGTGATCAAGTGCACTTCAAGGTTAGGCAGCAATTTATACAAATGGTAAAACAGTGTTATGTTAAGGGGGGAGTACACTTTGATTTTTCAAAAAAATTCTTTTTTTTTTTGGGCTTAAAATGTTCTTTGAGATGTATACTTTAATTTAGAAAAGACTCCAAGTCCGCCAGAATATTCCTTACCGCTTTACGAAGCGATTTTCCAAAACATGTACCGTACATGTACATGTACAAGCACATCTTTAAACGCGTGTATCTCGAAACGGGTTTTTTCAAACTGGTGGGGAAAAAAACTCTATCCAGTTATCATCAAATTCGGATATCGCCTAGGTTTTCTTGTTCAGAATTAAATTCTGCTTAGAAATACGTGGCCACATTTTCGATTTTGTCAAAAATGGATTTTTAATCCACGATTTTGTAAGCATTTTTAGGGTGAAAAAATTGATTTTTTTTTTCTAAGGCCACAACTTTTGAAAAAGTTAATTTAAAAAAAATCGGAACTCGTATTTCTAACCCAAATTTCATTACTAATCAGGATTTTGTTCCATTTATATTCCGGGATCACATGGGAAGGAGTATTTTTCCCCACCGTTTTCCGACTTCCGCGCGAGGACGCCCGCGCGACCTGGTGCACCGGCCACATGGAGACGCCAATCGAGTTCAAAAAAATACAAATTGTAGTTCGAAGGATGAGTAATAAATGGGTTATAACATATTTGCCCTCCCTGAGTGTTTTATTGCTTAAAAAAATTAACGAAAATGCCTTACTTTTTGGACGTTCAAAGTGTTCTCCCCCCTTAATAAACAAAGACCGAAGGATCCAGAAATTAGGTGTGAAATAAAATTGAGGCTAGAAGACTCGAAACCTTTTAGCAGTTCTCCCAGACGATTAGCTTACACAGAGAAAGAAAAGTTACAGATTATATTAGATGAATATTTAGAAGAGGGAATTATAAGACCAAGTCAATCAGAATATGCATCGCCAACAGTGTTAGTTAAAAAGAAATGAGGAGACTTGCGGTTATGTGTGGATTATAGAAGACTTAATAAGACAATGGCTAAAGATAACTATCCTTTACCTTTAATTGATGATTTATTATTATGATTATTTTCGAAATTAGACCTTAAACATGGATACTTTCATGTGTTTGTTGACAATGAATCAATTAAATATACTTCATTTATGACACTATTAGGACAGTTTGTATTTATGCGAATGCCAATGGGCTTGAAAAATGTTCCATCGGTGTTTCAAAGGTTTATTAATACAATTTTTGCAGATATGATCAGAGAAGGAAAAGTTTTGGTATATATGGATGATATCATGATTGCTAGTAAAGAAGTAAATGAACATTTGGATGTACTTAAAGAAGTTTTCGACAGATTAGCAAGAAACAAACTAGAATTAAGAATGGATAAATGTGAGTTTCTACAGGCGAGCGTTCAATATTTAGGCTTTTTGGTGACGAGTAAAGGAATACAAGCGAACGATAAGGGAATTGAAGCCATCAGAGATTTTCCAGTTCCAAATAAAGTTCATGGAGTTAGAAGCTTTTTGGGATTGTGTTCATATTTTAGAAGATTTATAAAAAACTTTTCGATGCTCGCGAAACCATTATATGATCTATTGAAAAAAGATTACGAATTCGTGTTTGAAGAAAAGGAATTAAATTGTTTTGAGATGCTCAAGAAAAAGTTGGTTGAAGCCCCAGTACTAGGTCTATATTATTATAAGGATGAGATAGAATTACATACAGATGCGAGTGCTCATGGTTTTGGAGCAGTATTATTACAAAGGAAAGAGGATAAGAAATTACACCCTATATTTTATTTTTCGAGAGCCACAACAAAAGACGAAGCGAAGTATCATAGTTTTGAACTTGAAACGTTAGCCATTATTTATGCATTACGAAGATTCAGAATTGATGTACAAGGTAAACGGTTTAGAATTGTTACTGATTGTAATTCACTCACGTTAACATTAAACAGAATATAACTTAACCCTCGTATTGCGAGGTGGGCGTTAGAATTGCTTGAGTATGATTTTGAGTTAGTTCATAAGTCAGGCAAACTTATGCAACATGTGGATGCTTTAAGTAGAAATACTAATATATGTGTGATAGAAACAGTTAGTTTTGAGGATAATTTAATTATATGTCAAGCAAAGGATGAACAATTGAAGATTAGAACAAAGTTAGAAAAAGAAGAAGACAAAATATTTGAAATGAGAAATGGAGTTATTTATAGGAAAGCAAATTATGGAAAGTTATTGTTTTGTGTTCCAGCAGAAATGGAAGAAAAGATACTGTACAAATATCACGATGAATTAGGTCACTTAGGAAGAGATAAGGTTATGGAGGCAATTGTTAGAACGTATTGGTTTGCAAATATGAAAGAAAAAGTTGTTAGGCATATTAATAATTGTTTGAGATGTGTGGCGTATTCACCGAAGTCAGGCAAGGGAGAGGGATTATTGCACAGTATTCCAAAAGGAAATGTACCATTTGAGATCATACATATTGATCATTATGGACCAGTGGATAAGGGAAGGTCAAAGAAACATCTTTTTGTCATTATAGACGGTTTTACCAAATATGTTAGGTTGTATGCGACAAAAACGACAAACTCAAAGGAAGTAATTATAGCATTGAAAGATTATTTTAGATCATATAGTAGACCGACTTGTATAGTGTCGGACAGAGGCAGCTGTTTTACATCAGAAGATTTTGAAAAATTTATGGAAGAATATAATATTAAACACGTTAAAATAGCGACAGGGTCACCTCAAGCCAATGGGCAGGTGGAAAGAATTAATCGAATAGTGGGACCGATGATAGCTAAATTAGCAGATACAGAAAGAGGACTGCATTGGGATGCAGTTATTGAAGAGGTTGAATTTTCTTTAAATAATACACTACAGAGGAGTGTTAATCAAATGCCAAGCAAAATGTTGTTTGGAATCGAACAAAAAGGAAAGATTGTTGACGAGTTAAGACAAAAGTTAGAAGAATTAGATAATTATGATAATGTTAGGGACTTAGAAGAAATTAGAGAAAAAGGATCAGAAGCTCAAACAAAGTTACAGAAAGACAACGAAAGAAGGTACAATGAGAAAAAGAAAGAAAGTTCGGAATACAAAGTAGGTGATTATATAATGGTCAAAAATTTTGATAACGCTATTGGAGTTGCACGAAAGTTAATACCAAAGCATAAAGGTCCATTTGTAATAGATAAAATTTTAAGATTTGATAGATACTTGATTAAAGATGTTGAAGGGTTCCAATTGTCACGTAAACCATATCAAGGTGTTTGGAACATTGGATAGGTCAAAGAAAATAAAGCTGAACATAAATATGAACTATTGTAAATATATAAATAATAGTAATTAAGAAAAATGTAAATTATAATCAATTGTAAAATACCGTAAGATCAGGGGATCTTGAAATGTCAGGACGGCCGAATTGTAGCAGGATTGCTACGTAGTATGTATGTATGTATAAGTGTTTACGTTGTTGTTGTTGCATAAATGAGTTGTTGCTCGCTCTTCTGATTCTTGCTCTCTCTGGCTCTCTCATTTGCTCTCATTGCTCTTAGCGAATAATGAGGGTTGATCGAGATCACGGATCGAGAGCGGAGTCAGTCGAACGCCAGCAGTGATTCCGATCGGAGTTGAAGAACAATTAATAAAGCTATAAAACTGACATTTAACTGTCTTGGTGTTTCACTTGAGGGACACTTTTCATATCCCTACACATGTCACAAGCAACATCCGGTAGCGCCAAAACTAGTGGGCGTGGCGCCTTAAAATTTTTGTTCAAATACTTCTAAGGCCAATAAAAATCGAATAGAATAAAAAAAAAATTTTTAATTCTACAGGGAAAAAGTTGGGGTCGAAAGGGTTAAATTGCACTATGTGACGACGGTTTCCCAAACGTTCCCACAGAATTAGCACTGGAAATCATCCAGAAAAAAATGGCCAGAGTTAGAAGAACACACCACCATTCCGAAAAAACTTCTTGGAAATGCTACGTTTTGTAACAACCGAAAACAGATAGGTACTTTACATACGAAGACAAGACTTATATACAGCTAAAGGGACTTCCAATGGGATCCCCGGCCTCTCCAATTATTGCGGACATCGTAATGGCAGAAATTTTAAAGACGGTCGACCAAACTAGATTAATGACAAAGTATGTTGACGACTTATTTGCAGTAGTGAAAGAAAAAGATATCGACGGAGTCTTAAAAACATTTAATTCCTTCCATAAAGACATAAAATTCACATATAAAATAGAAAACGAACAAAAATTACCATTTTTAGATGCAATAGTTCACCGGGAAGATGACCTACTAAAACTGAATTGGTACCAAAAACCTATGGCCTCAGGCAGACTGACGAATTTCCACTCGAAACACCCCAAGAACATGATAACAAACACAGCCAAAAATTTTATCAGAAGAGTGTTGGATACAAGTGATGAAATGTATCATATGGGCAATAAACTAAAAATCTATTGGATACTAAAGAAAAATGATTTCCCTCGATCAAAGATAAACTCAATGATCAAAAATTACAAAAGTCAGAACATACAACAAATAGAAAAGACTGAAACCATTTAAAATCTGTGATATATATACCAAAGTTTTCAGAACGGCTCAGTCGCGCAACGTTTTACAACAAAGAATTAATTACTATAGCCCATAGACCAGCATTTACCAAAAAACAATTTTTTAGCAACACACAAATACTTGACAAAAATAATGTTATATATAAGATTCCATGTGCTGGGGATGGCGACGTAAGGTGCAATAAAGTGTATGTTGGCACAACAAAATCAAAGTTAAAGACGAGGCTAGCAGGACATAAATCTGACATCAAACGTATAGGTGATACTTCAATCCAAAAAACAGCCCTTGCTACCCATTAGACACTAGACACTCACCAGACCTCGCATCGGTCAGCATACTACAACAAGAAAACCACTACAACAAACGCTTCACTCTCGAAATGCTTCACATAAACAATACTCCCACACATACTAGACTAAACTTCAAAACAGACACGGAAAAAGTCGCACATATTTACAGACACCTACTTGACCAAAAGAAAATTAGAAATTAGTTTACAACTCCGCAGTGTCAAGATCAGACGCTGTGTCATCCATGTAGGTTTTTTAAAAATGTTTGTTCAAAAGTGTATTAGAAATAATAAATTGTTACATTCTTGTGTATTGTTACCATTTGTACAGCCCTGAATACGGCTCCGAAGGTGTTTGAAATATATTGGAGAAAAGAAAGGAGGAGATAAAAAGTGTCTTTTATTATTAAAACGAAAAGGCACTAAAAGAACATCGACCTTGAGCCGTCCAAACACACCAGTTACAACAAACAGGTCACCAAATCACTACAATTATTTTCAACAAAGGTAATCTGACCCGAAGACAAATCAGATAGGCCGTCGATGAAATCATGTTGACTCTCAGTGAAAAGGAAATTGGAGTCCGGTGATGTCACCCAAAGCAAGTTAGGGAAGTTAAAGTCACCCATTACAATTAAATGATCTTCATCACCAATTGCAGATGAAACTAAGTCAATTATAGAAAGGTGCATTAAATAAAGAGCTATGTCAGATTTAGGCGGAATGAAAGAGCAAGTTAAATAAATGTTAGTACGATTTATAGATATTTTGACTGCTTTAATTTCTATGGAATGAACACTTTCAATAGCAAATAGCTCTGAAGACAGTGAATTGTGAACTGCAATTAAAACGCCTCCACCTAGATTGGGGCGGTCAACTCTATAAACAACAAAATTATCAGCAAATATTTCTTGATCAGAGACGGAAGAATTAAGCCAAGTTTCAGTTAAAGCTATTACGTCTGCATCGGTGGAAAGACTGTTAACATACACCTTACTCAGTTTTTCCAGTAGACTTCGCACATTTTGGTAAAGTATTGACAAGTTATTTAGTTTTTTGAAGCAGCTGAACTCGAGCCCCGAATCTTGTCCTTTTGGAGATACTCGTGAACTAACGTATTTACTGGCCAAATTGTAGAATCAAGTGCTTAAGGGAACAAATGGTCTGTAAGAAGAATTTTAAATGAAGATATGTTACGTTTCTGCTTAAAATTAAATTTGTAGACCGAAATAGCGTTATCCGGAGCAAGAAGTTTTTCGCATAGGTAGATTCTCACATCCTCGGCAGTGGCTTCTGGGTTGAATCTGGATACAAATAGGGATTTTTGAATGACCCCGCTCAGAGGGATGCCGGAGACTGCAGGAGTCCCCACGCTTTTTCTCTGGCCAGTTCCACTTGGAACACCACTCAAAGGGATGTTAGAGCGACCAGGAGCCACCTGGATTGGGCCTGGCAGATCATTGATAACAGAAACAGCACTTGATGCAGAGACTGAGTCGACAGGCACCAGCTGCAATCCAGGAGTGGCCAGGTTTTGTTCCGGTGGAATATTACCAGGGGATGCCGCAGCGAATGCCGCATGCGACTGCATTGTTAAGCTGTCTGAAGATCCAGATGGAGTAGTATGAGCAGGTGGAAGAGACGGTGTCAGATAGTTTGGAGAATGTTCCATGTTGTTAGCGCTAGTAGAAGTAGAAAGCATCGTGGTTGGCAGCCCATTTGCAGGTAGTTGCAGATTATTTGGAATCTTCCTTTTCGGTGATTCACTAAGAATCTTAGGGCCAAGAAACTGGGATTCCACTGCCAGGAATTTGTCGTTCATAGAGGTGAGGAGTTTTCGAACTTCCATAAATCCGATCCTAGTTTGCCTCATGAAGGTGCGCCTTTCATCCGTCATCTAACGGCATGACGTGCAAGACCAGGTAAAGCCGACTTTTTTGGAGATTAAATCTCCAACACGGCCATTAAAACCGGCCCCGGCACACTTAACGTGCGAGCAGTTGTCGCACAGCCAGCATGAAAGGTATGTTTCTCCGCTGATAATGTTTTTATACTCGCATTTATTAGCAGTGCAAATGATAGTCATTGTTTGTCCTCAAACCTTTATCTGCTTGTCCGCGCAGGAGTCTCGAATGCTCCTGGGGCCGTGCAGATGTTGTTTTAACCGACGAGACGATCGGGAGTTGCTGCCGTTTCCGCGGCTTAACGAGTAGTAACACACGGGTTGATTCTGCGACAATAACTAACTTTATTCATATCATGGTAGTAGCTTATATACGACTTTGTATGCGGAAACATAGTGTAAAGTGTGGTGTGGGCTTTTGCTGATAATCTAGATTACATCAAGTTGCTGATTATCTAGATTACCTCAAGTTGAGGCCAGTTCAGTGGGTCAGCGCAATTCTGCTGTGACCAGCGGTTGTTGGTTCTTCAATTGTGCTGACGTACGTTGGTGAGACGGCCACTTGGTGAGTCGGTCGCTTGGTTGGTGAGTGGTTATTTTGGCTAGTAGGCAAATCTGCTGATCAGCAGTTACTAGCTTAGCGCCTGGTACCCAGTCCAAGGTCAGCTTAGTTGAGCTGACTGGGTATATGTGGGTTTATGGGAAGTTTGGTGTTGTTCCCAGGTTAATCGGCGTTGCTGTTCGCAGCAATGTTGCGGATGCTAGTATTGGCAACATTGGTTACGAACATTCTCCCCCCCATTGAGCGGTAGACGCTCAATTAAAGACGGTGTTGTAAGCAAGGTCGATTATGTGTCCCAATAGGGATCTGTGAGCGTTGTCGTGAGGACTAAAATTGTGGCCCCCTAAATACATATCCTGTACTAGGTAGTCACTGTAAACTAATGATATCTGAGAATCCTTGCATGGTAGTGCTTGATATGTGATGGGCTGCTGCCATGTCGTGCGTCTCGGCCTCCTTGTTTCCTTGGTCCAGATAATGATTCTGTTTTCTCTAACATGCCCATATGGTTTAGCAACTGTGTTCTCGATATTTAGTCTGGTAATACTTGCGATGCCACGCAGAAGATGTTCCCTGGCTAGAAGTAGTACCGTTAAATACTGTTGACAACTTTCGGGGACGCTGCAGGATTTGTTGTAAACTAGCTGATCACTAGTTGCGCTTATTATTGTAGGTGTCGTTGACCTTCCAGTTGGCTGAGGCAACTCATATTTGGTGATAGCCACCGATTTTAACTCCGATGATTCGGTTTGACCATTTGTTGTCTTACTTGCTGCATCCTTAAGAACCTGCGGCTGCCTACAATTTTGTAGATCAATCGGTTTCAGATTAAGACAATTGTTATCTTGTGCTTCTAGACGTGCGCCATGTTCTGAGACTTCTTCTACAGTAATATGGTTTGTTGATTCGGTAACGTCCTCTTGCTTCAGCGGACCCATTAGCATCCAACCCAGCCTTGAGTTTAGAGCCAAAGGTTTTCCAGGTCCCAATACGAAAGATCCTTGTTTTATTACGGCCGCATACAGCTCAGCTCCCATGTTCAGGTCGATTGGACCAGGTTGCCGAAAATCAGGGTCGGCTAGCTGAAGATTCTTTGGAAAAGTGAGAGTGTTTCTTATCGGCACTGACGGCTGATCTGAAGCTATAGTGGGAACAATAAAAACCTCCACCTGTGATTCAAAATCTGAAGTGTTTGACGACAGCCTTAGTACCGCTCGCGTTGCTGTTGTCTGTCTTCCTCCAATTCCTGAGATTTTCAACGTTGTTGTTTCTTTAAGGGAGAGCATGTTTGCCATTTTCCTAGAGATCAGATTCACTTGCGATCCTCCATCTAAGATCGCGCGACAAGATTGGATTTTTCCGGTTGGTCCCTCAAGTACTACCCTTGCGGTTGGTAGCAGTACTTAGCCTCTCGAATCCTCGTTAGAAACGACGGTTAGTAATCCAGATACCGGATGGTTTGTTGGTCCAAAATTATGCAACATTGTATGGTGTTTTTGCTGACAATGGTGACAGGTTTGCGACGATGAACAGTTTTCTACCATATGAGAGGTGGAAAGACAGTTCGTGCATCCTCCCATCTTCAACATAACCTGGCGACGAGTTTTAGGATCCATTTCCTGCAACTGGCTGCAGAACATTGGGCGATGTTCCCCTTGGTAACAGATTCCGCATCTTCTGTCGCGGTTTATTGATTGTTTGCGGACTGCAACTATGTGTTGATTATCTAGTGTTTCTAGCATGCATGCACGCTTCTCTAGAAACGATAACATACTGTCGAGTGTCGGCACTTCTGTGGGTGCGTCCGCGGAGTTTTCTAATTCTGATAGTGTCAGTGGATCTAGTTTCCGTCGAATATGGAACCCGACAATTGGATCCCATGTTTTTGTACATACCTCCAGATTTTTTAATGTGCTGAGTGCCTTTTGAATATTGTCGTGAACTGCTCGTATTTGTCGAGCGGAACCATCTATTGGTTTTTGGTCCACGATCTTGGCTATGGCTGCATACACCAGAATTTTCCCGTTTTGGTATCTCGTAACGAGTCGTTTCCATGTATCATCATAGCCGCCTTGCGAGAAGTCTGTATCTATTAGGATGTTGCGTGCTTCTCCGCGTAGAGCACTCTGGAGCAAGTGCAACTTTTCAGTACCAGAATATGGTTTATTGTGCACTAGTTCCACAAATAAATCATAAAACCTTGGCCATTCTAAGTATTCGCCTCCAAATTCCGGTATGTTGACCGGTGGATGGGATATATTCAGCTGTGCTTCAGGTTCGTGGAGCAGTAACGTTTCGTAATCGTCAGAAATATTCTGGCATTGAGATAATTCCTTTTTTGCTGCGGCTGTGGCTCCCGGAACATCCTCCAGGGCGTCTTGTGCCTGCCTTAGTAAATCCCACTGACGGTCAAGATGCCGTTGTAGTGCTGGTGTTATTGTGGACGCGGTTGATGCCAAGGCTACTGTGGATTCTAGCTCGGTGCATCTCCGCCTTAAACGTCGTATGACTCGGTTGATTTCGGGGTCATCGTGAACTGGGTCTTCCAGTTGCGTTTTCTTGAGTTGCCTTTTATCCTCGCGTGGAGGCCTGATTGGTTCACTACTGCTTGGCATATTGTCCTTAAAGATTTGTTTATATTTTTCAACTGTTTCCCTTAGGCCTTCAAAACGTTTGAAGTATTCATTGTCAGCTGGGAGCGCTGCGTCTCTTAATGTCTGGTCTGTTTCTCGATATAGAGTCCATAATTCAGACAACTGTGCTAGTCTCCTAGCATAATATCCATCTCGAGTCCTTCTGTCGCTTGAATCCTTTCCATAGTTTTTGATTAACTGTTGCATCTGTTTATGCAAATCGAGTTGCTCCTCTAATAGCTGACTATAAAGTTCAGCCCGGGCTTGGCTGGTCTCCATTATAAATGACGTTGACATTTGACCAGTTGCGGTGGTATGGTTAACGGTAATTCTTACCAGCTTAATATTTTGATGCCTTCATACCTGTTTCATAGAATTGTGTTTAGGTTCACTGTAGAATCCTGTGAAGCTAGATTTAACTGTAGCGTCTCAGTGTGAGTGGTGCTGTTGCTGTTGCTGGCGCAGGCTGTTGTGTCCCAATATGGGTGGTGTATCCTGTAACGCTGGAGTAAGCGCTCCTGCGAGTTAATATGTTGTCTCGACGAGGAGTAGTCCTGTAACGCTGGAGTAGCGGTCCTGTGAGTTAATAGGTTGTCTCGACGAGGCGTTGTCCTGTGACGCTGGAGTAGCGGTCCTGCGAGTTAATAGGTTGTCTCGACAAGGAAGGGTCCTGTAACGCTGGATTAGCGGTCCTGCGAGTTAATAGGTTGTCTCGACAAGGAAGGGTCCTGTAACGCTGGATTAGCGGTCCTGCGAGTTAATAGGTTGTCTCGACAAGGAAGGGTCCTGTAACGCTGGATTAGCGGTCCTGCGAGTTAATAGGTTGTCTCGACAAGGAAGGGTCCTGTAACGCTGGATTAGCGGTCCTGCGAGTTAATAGGTTGTCTCGACAAGGAAGGGTTCTGCAACGCTGGATCTACGCTCCTGTGAGGTCTGGTGGTCTCACAAGGAGACGGTCCGATAACGTTGGTGTATACGCTCCTGTGAGATCTGGTCTCAACAAGAGGATGTCCTGTAACGCTGGAGGAAGCGCTCCTGCGAGTTAATAGGTTGTCTCGACAAGGAGGGATTCTGTACCGCTGGATACTGCGGTGTGTGTTCGAAGTGTGATCTCTTGTATTGAGATCACGTCGGGGTCACCAATGTTTGTCCTCAAACCTTTATCTGCTTGTCCGCGCAGGAGTCTCGAATGCTCCTGGGGCCGTGCAGATGTTGTTTTAACCGACGAGACGATCGGGAGTTGCTGCCGTTTCCGCGGCTTAACGAGTAGTAACACACGGGTTGATTCTGCGACAATAACTAACTTTATTCATATCATGGTAGTAGCTTATATACGACTTTGTATGCGGAAACATAGTGTAAAGTGTGGTGTGGGCTTTTGCTGATAATCTAGATTACATCAAGTTGCTGATTATCTAGATTACCTCAAGTTGAGGCCAGTTCAGTGGGTCAGCGCAATTCTGCTGTGACCAGCGGTTGTTGGTTCTTCAATTGTGCTGACGTACGTTGGTGAGACGGCCACTTGGTGAGTCGGTCGCTTGGTTGGTGAGTGGTTATTTTGGCTAGTAGGCAAATCTGCTGATCAGCAGTTACTAGCTTAGCGCCTGGTACCCAGTCCAAGGTCAGCTTAGTTGAGCTGACTGGGTATATGTGGGTTTATGGGAAGTTTGGTGTTGTTCCCAGGTTAATCGGCGTTGCTGTTCGCAGCAATGTTGCGGATGCTAGTATTGGCAAAATTGGTTACGAACAGTCATTTTGGCTGAGTATCAATTCACTGTGCAGCAGACAAGCGTGGGTATAGCAGGGCAAAGAGCAGTCGGATGTTAACGTCGAAGAGCAGAGCAGCAGCAGGGCAGAGAGCAGTCGGATGTTAACGTCGAAGAGCAGAGCAGCAGCATGGCAGAGAGCAGTCGGATGTTAACGTCGAAGAGCAGAGCAGCAGCAGGGCAGAGAGCAGTCGGATGTAAGCGTCGAAGAGCAGAGCAGCAGCAGGGCAGAGAGCAGTCGAATGTTAACGTCGAAGAGCAGAGCAGCAGCAGGGCAGAGAGCAGACGGATGTAAGCGTCGAAGAGCAGAGCAGCAGCAGGGCAGAGAGCAGTCGGATGTAAGCGTCGAAGAACAGAGCAGCAGCAGGCCAGAGAGACGAAGTTAGCGCTGAAGAACCGATCGAAGCGAAGTGCAGTGATTGCAAGTTCGTGTAAATGTTCGTGGCAAACACAAAGAGAGCAGTTTCACCAACAACAAACTTTATGTTTAGCGGTAGCGCTTGCAAACACAGAGAAAGCAATTACACCAACAAAACTTTAGGTTTAGCGGTAACGCTGGCAAGTTTTGCAAGTTATTATGTTACTGTCTATTTAAATTATCCAAACGGCACGTATTGTACAAGATTACTGTTACTGACAATATGTTCAAAAACTGAGATGAACCGAATATGTTTTCACAGGAAAATCACGATGTGAAGGAGGAGCGTAGGAAAACACGTCCGAATACTTGTAACTGCGGCTGAGCGATGATATAAAGGATTATCTTTTTTGACAGTAAATTAGTACTATTTCACATCCCTAAATTTGTATACAATACAAATTTACCAAACTGGTTTTGCAGATGAGAACTTACAAAAGAAAAACAAATAGAGGAGCCGAAGAATCCGCCATAAAAATTATAGTTTTATTCCTTATCAATATATAAATGACTGTTATAAATTAACAGTAAGTTACAGTAATAAAAACGATTAAAAAAGGAAAAAGTACTTTTTTTGTAGGTCCCAACTTGCCCCGCACAAAGTTCCAATTTACTTCGTACTTGGGGCAAGTTGGCTTATTTGAAAACCTTTACAAAATTGGTTTGAAAAAATCATTAATGTAGCTGAATGTTCGTCTGATACTATAGTGCCTACCACTTTTTTTTAACAAACGTCATTAAGCCAGAAAAAAGCCATTGTTACGTACGCCGGTTAGGGCCGACGTAAGATCATAGCTTAGGGCAGAAGAAGAAAACCAAGGGGGGAACCCATTGTAAAATGCGCGCATTGAATAATGCATTCCCATGCCCCATAAGAACTAAGAAGAATTTGGCTTGGTCAAAAATGACACCGCCTTAACTCGTCGAGCAGGGCCATGCACTCATCGGTAACAAAACACCACCAGGTTGATCAAACTGTCAGGTATTCAAACTAGAATAACCCCTAATAGTCTTTGGCCAATTAGAATACAGAGGGGAACCAATGCACCTAGGTGGGAACACCTTGGTTTTCTATTCCGGTGATCCATAGGCTAAACTTGGCACGGTCGTTGGTATAAAAGACCCTAGGTTGGTAGTAGACGGCAGTCAGAAGTTTGAAGTTAACCGGTCAGAGAGTTGGAGTTTTGTTTAAAATCTCAAAGTCCGAAAATACATAGTCCGGGATAGTAACGTCTTCGACTAATCACGCCGCTCAGACGGCAGGATGTCGGTGCAACTCAGTGGCTTTAAAAACACTCACCAATCGTTAAGCTCAAACTCTCCGCATCAACGAAAGCTCTGGGTGAAAATGTGTAAATGCCATGATCTGATAGATCACCAAAATCATCGAATGTCTGCCAAAAATGTAAACTTCATTTTAAAACTTCAAACCACAAGTGACCAAATATATCCAGCAACCATAAAACCAACAAAACCAAATAAAACCATTTAATTCGTGCGCGAGCAATGCAGAGTAACCGGAGTCTACACCTTCCCCTTCCCTGGAGTAAACTAATATAAAAACACCATCGCCGTCGACCGTTCTGTTTTTTGTTTTATATTAGTTTACTTTTTTTTAATATTCAATACATTTAATATTCCGAACACCCATGTCCATAGATATGCATGAATATACTTATATATATATAAATATATATTTAAATTCCAACCTTAAACAGTGCCCAGATTCGACCGGAAGATCTCTCGACGTTGGAGCCTAAAGAGGGTAAGTTTTACGGATCAGTGATTCTAAAATTCGAGAAATATATATATATTTACTCGTGCCTATGTTTTTTTTGTCTGATTTGTGTCCGGATATTCTTATTTTTAATTTGGCTTTGGTCGCTCCAATATATATTTTATCACATATATTGGTCCCATCACCAGCACACGGAATCTTATAAATTATATTGTGTTTGTGCATTGTATGAATTGTACTTTTCATGTTACTGTATAAAGATGCCAAAGTTTCTGTGGGTTTATGAGCTATTTATATTTTGTCTCTGTCATAAATGTCTGACGAGGCTAGGCGTTCAGAGAAGTTCGGGATATATATGACGGACTTGTAAGATTTATTTGTTTCGGTTTTTGGTTTTTCTGATTCCTTAGACATATTTTTAATTATTGCGCTAATAGTATTGTGTGGGAAATCATTCTTTCTTAAAATTTCTCTGATAATAATTTTGTTTTGTTCATGGAAAATTGGGTCGCTTGTATTTATGATACGTTTTGCAAGATTTTGTGCCATGTTTATTATCATGTTCCTTGGGTGCTTTGAAAGGTAACTGATTATGCGACCTGAAGCTGAGGGCTTTTTGTACCAATTGAGTTTAATATTATTGTTTATCCTGTTTGCACATGAATCTAAAAAGGGTAATTTTCCGTCCTTTTCTATCTCAATAGTAAACTGTATATCCTTGTGATATGAATTTAATTTCAGCATGATTTCTTTTATATCTGTTTCCTTGACAATTGCAAAGAGTTCATCTACGTATTTTGTGAGTAGTTTTGTATTGTTAATGTCTTTTAAAACTTCTTCCATTATTATGTCTGCAACTATTGGTGACGCTGGTGATCCCATTGGAAGTCCTTTCAGTTGAACATAAAGATTTTCTTCCCGTTTAAAATATCTGTTTTCGGTTATACAAAAAGTTATAATTTCCATGAATAAGACTTTGGGAATATTTGTGTGTTCTTTAAGAATCTCCCATTTTTTACTGATAACTTCCAATGCTAAGTCAGTAGGAATGCTTGGGAACAGGGAAACTACTTCAAATGATACCATTCTCTCTTCGTCTGTTATATGTGTGTCATTAATCCTATTTTTAAAGTCAAGTGAATTTTTAACGTTAAATGCAGAGTCAGTAGTCAAGTTTTTGAGAATATCACAGATGTGTTTGCAGAGTTTATATATTTTTTTTTTTTTTTACACATATGCATTTTATTTATTGGATCTTCTCTGAATTGAGACTAACAATAAGTATATAAAATCTTAAATTAAAAAGCTATCTGACAGTCATGGTGACTGACGCAAGATTAAAGGGCTCTAATAACTATTGCTGAGCTGGAAGGTCATTTCGTTGCAATCGGGTCCGGTTGGAAACCCTGGCTAGGCCCCTGGCGAGCTGGTTTGGATGAGAAGTTAGCTTGGTGTGGTAGGATGCTTTTTGTTTTGATATTTCATCTTTAACGGGTAGAATGCCAAGATCTCTGTGGATGTTGTCGTTCCGAACATACCAAGGTGCCCCAGTGATAGTTCTCAGGATTTTTGATTGTGCTCGCTGGATAATGTCGATGTTGCTGCTGCTCGCGTTTCCCCACAACTGGGAGCCGTAAGTCCAGACTGGCTTAAGCGTTGAATTGTAGAGCAGGACCTTGAAGTCCAGGCAGAGGGGGGAGCGAGCGTTTATGAGCCAATGGAGGCTATTTGATTTTAGTTTTAGATGAATTTTCTTAGCTTCGATATGTCTCCGCCATGTAAGTCACCTGTCTAGGTGAACGCCAAGGTACGTAACATCGTCAGCTTGTGGAAGTGGCGTGTTATTCAGAGTTAGCGGGGGACACGTTTGTCTGTTAAGAGTAAACGTTATGTGTTTGCACTTTTGCGCATTTATTTTTATACGCCAGTCTGATAACCACCTCTCCACTACCACGAGATGATCAGCTAGTAGTGCTGTTGCCTGAATTGGGCATTTGGACCGACTTATGATCGCGGTATCGTCTGCGAATGTAGAAGTAGTTAGCCGCTCGTTCGTGGGAATATCTGCGGTGTAAAGGAGAAATAGAGTTGGACCAAGGGCGCTACCTTGGGGAACTCCAGCCTCTATAGTGTAATCGTCGGATGTTGTAGTGTTGCATCTCACGGCGAATTCTCTGTTGTAAAGGTACGATTCAAGTATCCTGTGAGTGTTTTCCGGCAGAATAGTTCTGATTTTATGCATAAGGCCATCAAGCCAGACTCGATCGAAAGCCTGTGCAACGTCGAGGAATACCGCACTGCAGTATTCCCGATATTCGAATGCAGTCCGTATTTCTGTTGTTAGTCTGTTGACTTGCTCTATTGTTCCATGGCTTTCTCGAAAGCATATTGATGTGCCGGGATAACGTTGTGCTCTTTCAGATATGGGATTATGCGCGTCAAAAGGCATTTTTCGAGCAGTTTTGACAGACACGAGAGTAAACTTATCGGTCTGTATGAAGCTGGTATTGTGTGATCTTTTCCTGGCTTTGGGATCATTATGATTACCGATTTTTTCCATTTTTTTGGGAAGTAGCCAAGTGGTGTTATCCCGTTAAAGAGTTTACAAATGACCTCAACTGCACAGTTTGGGAGTTCAATTAGCATTTTGGGAGTAATAAGATCCGGTGATCTGGGGCCTTTTTTGGTTTCAATTGCTCGCTGATGACTTTTGCAACTTCGTTTGGTTGAAACAGAATTGGCTCCGTCTCAGTTTCAACTCGAATTGACGGCGACGGTAGTGCGAATGAATTTGTTGCAGGGTTTGGCTGAAAAACATTTCGAAGGTGTAAAGCAAATGTACAAGCTCTGTCTTTGTCGCTTCTGGCCCAGCTGCCTGAAGAGTCTCTTATGGGAATTACTGTTTCGGCCGGCGCACTTAGATTTGGGTGGGCCCTCCACAAGGGATGCTTGGTGCTGGTGGGTGAAAGTTTCTCAATGTACTGGCGTTGTTCTTTAACTTCTTCGTGCCTTAGGGCCCTGGTAAGCCTGCGACCAGCTTCCTTAAGACTTTGTTTTGAGGATGGCGATCTGCTGGTTTGCCAAGCACGCCTCAAACGTCTTTTCTCCAAAACAAGCTGTTCGATTTCAAGGTTAGTTTTGTGTTGGTGTGTGTGCCCATCCCCATCTCCCTTGCGGTGTAGAGACTTTGGCTGCTGCGACGAGTACAGACTCAAGTGCATCGGCATAGCAGTCGATGTCCTCCTTGATGTTGAGCTGTGGAGTTAGTTCAATGTGGGAACTTACGTACTTTTTGAACTTGAGCCAGTTGGTTCGATGCGACGTCAGCCTGCAGGGGTGCTCGATTAGTTCCGGGCTTTGAAGAAGAGTTATTAGCACTGGTGAGTGGTCCGATGATAGATCCAAAAGCGATTTTGCAGATATTAGATTGCGAGAAATATTTTTTGTCACAGCAAAACCAATTAAATCAGGTAGTTTTCTAGGGCCTGTAGGCCAGTATGTAGGGCTGCCTGCTGAAACGTAGTCCAGTTTGTTGCATGTTTTGATGAGTGCATTATATAGTTGCCTTCCTTTGCACAGTGAGCCCCAAGAGGTCACAGGTTTGATGAAAATGGTGACGAAAACTAACGATGGATCTTGGTTCGTATGTGTCCCCAGATTACAGAACTGAAGAGAAGTAAATCCTAGCTGATCGGTTTCGCGAGATATTTGTAAATGTAATTTTTACAAGACTAAATTACAACATAAAAAAAAAAACATTGAACCGGGCCGAAAATTTTTTTTTCTGGTAGAGTTAATTTTCTACATTAAGAAAAAAATAAAAAATAAAATTTTTTTAAGCGAATTTTTTTTAACGATTTTTTTAAGTTTAAGAAAAAAATGTTCAAAGGCCTTTTCTAGATTTCTTCATATCTCGGGTTGTAGTCGGCCGATTTGGATGTTTGATACCAATTATCACTACCAACAAATTGATCTTTAACTTTGCCTTACAGATCGTTTGCATTCGATTAGTAATTTGTCAGCAAGAGCTCAACAAACACAAAATTTGTGAATTTTTCGGTTTTTTCACCATATCTTAAACACTCGAAGAAAAGTCGATGAAAATAATGGTATGTAATAAAATGTTTGTATTCACATACACTATCAATATGTAACTAACAAATCCACATCAAAATATCACTCTTAGCTTGCCTCAGGACCAACGACAAGGACGTGGTGATAGAACGGTCCCATTTTTAAAATTTTTTTTGTTTTTGTATTTAGTATTTTTTTATATATTTTTGTAAGTGTTTTTTGGTTATTTTTATTAGTTTATATAATTTTTTTGTATTTTAAATTTTATTATTTTTATTTTCCTAAAAAAAAAAAAATTACAAATAAAAAATACATTAAAAAAAAATTTTTTAAATAAAAAATAATAAAATTCAAAATACAACAAAAATATGTAAACTAATATAAAAAACAAAAAACACTTAAAAAATATATAAAAAAATACTAAATACAAAAACAAAAAAATTTTAAAAATGGGACCATTCTATCACCGCGTCCTTGTCGTTGGTCCTGAGGCAAGCTAAGAGTGATATTTTGATGTGGATTTGTTAGTTACATATTGATAGTGTATGTGAATACAAACATTTTATTACATACCATTATTTTCATCGACTTTTCTTCGAGTGTTTAAGATATGGTGAAAAAACCGAAAAATTCACAAATTTTGTGTTTGTTGAGCTCTTGCTGACAAATTACTAATCGAATGCAAACGATCTGTAAGGCAAAGTTGAAGATCAATTTGTTGGTAGTGATAATTGGTATCAAACATCCAAATCGGCCGACTACAACCCGAGATATGAAGAAATCTAGAAAAGGCCTTTGAACATTTTTTCTTAAACTTAAAAAAATCGTTAAAAAAATTCGCTTAAAAAATTTTATTTTTTATTTTTTCTTAATGTAGAAAATTAACTCTACCAGAAAAAAAATTTTCGGCCCGGTTCAATGTTTTTTTTTTTATGTTGTAATTTAGTCTTGTAAAAATTACATTTACAAATATCTCGCGAAACCGATCAGCTAGGATTTACTTCTCTTCAGTTCTGTAATCTGGGGACACATACGAACCAAGATCCATCGTTAGTTTTCGTCACCATTTTCATCAAACCTGTGACCTCTTGGGGCTCACTGTGTTTGGTGGTCACAAGGCGGGATCCCCAGTGAGTGTGCTTGGCGTTGTAATCTCCTGCAGCTATGAATCGCTCTCCAAGTGAATTGTAGAAGTCCATGAATTGATCTTCGGAGACAGTAAAACGGGGTGGGCAGTAAACAGCGGCAATGGCAAGATTGCAGTTGCCCAACTGTAATTTTATCGATGTAGCATGCAAGTAATTTTTTGCAAACCTTTGGTGAAATTGGTGTTTGATGCGGTCTCTTATTAAGATGCCGGTTCCACCATGTGCTTTACCATCTGGATGATCGGTGCTGTAGAACGTGTATCCCCGTATTTGAAAGTTATATTTGCTGGTGAGATGCGTTTCTGCCAGCAACATAACGTCGATGTGGTTTTCGTTTAGAAATTGAGTTATTTCAGGTTTATGCCGTGAAACACCGTTGGCGTTCCACAGAGTTATTCGAAGACTAGGCATAGTTTATTTGGGCTGCTGAGCTGTAAGCATTTGTAACAAGATGGTTTGGTTTTGCATAAGGGTTTGCATGGTGGTTTTCATGAAGGACATAAATTCCATCATATTTTGTTGCAAAGTGATCATCATAGTTTCCATGTTACTTTGTGGCTGTCCCATGGCCTGCTGCATGTTATCAGTTTTCGGCTCTATGTGAAGTGTGCCTGATTTTAGAGCACTGGCGTAAGAAATGCCGTTGGTGGTAATTGAAGGGCCAAATGATGACCTGGCTGCTTTTGCGAAGAAAACTTCCGGTGTCGTTTGTGATATCATGTAAATGTTCTGTGTGTTCTGGGAGCGTGTCGTTGTCGCTCGTTGCATCCGGATTTTCATCTCCTTGTAGACTGGACAGCCTCTGTAGTTTGCTGTGTGATTTCCTTGGCAATTTACACACTTTTTAGTGAGAGAGTCTTCCTTGTTGGCAGGGCAGGGCTCGGAGCCGTGGCAGTTTCCACAAGCCACACATACTGACCTGAGGGTGCAGTAAGCCCTGGTGTGTCCGTATTCCTGGCAATTTGTACATTGCACTGGCCCGTTCCGTTTGTGCGGCTCTTCTACTGTGATCCTACGATGCAGCAGGTACTGCAGCTTGTAGATCGGGTGCACAGCGTTTTTTTTCAAAGTTCTGCTGTCTGGCTCCAGCTCGACCTTGAATAAAGGTTGCGGTTTTTTGTTTTTGTTCATAATATTTATGACATTTTTAGCACATTCTTTTAAAGCCTCTGTAATGTCAGAGGGGGTCACATCGGGTTCTATTCCCTTAAGCACAATTTGCAAGCCTTTGCAGCTTTTTAGCTGGTACGTGTAGTAATTTTTTTTGGCATCGTTTAGGTACTTTGACACTGCTCGGAAGTCGTCTTCAGTTTTGGTTTGCAGTTTGGTTTCGCTTATATTCCCTTTCATAAGCGGAATAACATGAAATGTATCTTTTCCGACTAGCTCAACTATTTTGTTGACAAGGGCATTCGAGATCTTCTCCCGAATAAAGATAGGTGGGGGCTTAAGTTTCCTTGGAGGTAACTGTTCAGACTCTGTTTCAGTCTCCGCCAGGATGGAATATCTATTTTCATTTAATGGCCCGAGATTTTCAGGGCCTTTGTTTGTACGATTTACTTTGGGCTAATTGCCGTCAGATTTTTTTTGGGGTGTTAGCTTGCGCTTGGAAATATTAGTATAGCGATCCATGCCTGTCTGCATGGCCGAACCCGCTTGCGGAATTGTCATTTCTTCTTCCGTGGCTTTGTTTTTGCCGTTTGACCCGATTTTTGCAATTGGTTGTGTTGTTGCTTTACGCGCTGCAGCAGAAGAGAGTGTAGTCGTTATTGCATTTTTGGCGACAGAGACCGTTGTAGTTGACGTGGTAGTTGCTGTTGTTGTTGCACTAGGTGGCAGAAGCTCGGTTGGAGTTTTGCATTGCTCACTCCATGGTGTTTGAGCGGTGAAAAGCAGGGCGGGAGAGCAAGAACTAGCTCTCTGGTTTTCGGCGGTCAGTAAACTTGCACTTTCTTTCGGTTCTAGAGTATTACTTGTAAATGCGAAATAAGCATTATTACGGGCCAAAGAGAGACGACGTTTGTCTTGCTCTCTCTGATTTTTTTCACGGACTTCGTCTTGTTGTTTTTGGCGTTGAGTGCGCTGATCCACGTTCTTACTCATTTGTTTATTGATAGTACGTAAAGATTAATTAATTAAATAATTAAAACTTTAGTCTGCGATATGCGATTTGCATCGCGAAACGCAATACCTCGCGTTTGTAAATTTTTTTTTTTTTTTTTTTTTTTTTTTCGAACGTTTTTGACTGGGTGACTAATTGTTTTTCCGGAGCGTTAAGAAAACACGTCTACACGCGACCGAAGTAGAAGAGTTGATATGAAGGTGAATTAATCATTGAACAAATTGGTCTCAGCGGTGTGTCCTCTTTGTGGATTTTCGGAAGTCCATATATTCTAGGTGGTAGCGCCGTGTTTGTTATGAGTCTGTTTCTTTCGTTCCTTGAAATCAGCTCCAAATTCCATAATTTTTTCACAAGTTTGTTGTTTTTTGTTTGCAGCCTTGATGTGGGGTCCTTTCGTAATATCCTGTAAGTGGATAGGTCATCTAGTATGTTCTTCATCTTCTTGTGGTAATCTTCCTTGTTCATGGCTACCGTTACATTTCCTTTGTCCGAGTTTAGAATAATGATGTTATTATTTTCTTTCAGAAATTTCCTTGTTTGTCCCACTGTGTCCAATATTGCACAATCAATTGCACTTTCTTTGGTTCTCTTTGCACGTTATACTTTGCACAAGTTCCTCTCCGTCGGCAACACATTTAAAGAGCGGGAACTTTGACTTCGGTATAGGCAAGGCGAACTTCGGCCCCTTTGCGAGCAGAGCTTGGATGTTGAGAGGGAACTCCGTCTCTGTTTTGTTGACGAAGCATTCTGTGTTGTTGTTATTGTTTGTGAACATTTTATTGCGTTAGGAGCGCACATCTTCAAATTTTCTTTTCTGGACTTCTCTTACTAATGTTGTTAGCTTTTTTGTTGTTGCAATGACTGACTAAAAAACTGTCGTTGTATCGTCGGCGTTCAGTTGTTTCTGTAGCTTTGTTTTTGTACGAATTAAGTTTTTGTTTTCGTCTGCTAATTGTTGATGTTTATATTTTATAAGTAGGCTGAGTAATTTTAAATGGAAGTTCATGGATATTTTAAGTATTGATTGTTCTATGTGAAAGGGTATGTCTTAGTCCCTATTGAATATACTTTTGTATATTAGTTGTATGTTTTATAAATTTGGGAATTATTCTACTTGTTCTGCATCTTAATAAAAACTTTAAATTGGAAGTTAATTTAGCAATTTTCGATGATTTTGACTGAAACTGGTTAATTGTAGTTTTTATGTTGTTATTGTAGCTGCGTTTAATATTAGCATAATTCATGTTTATGCTTGCGGCGTGCCTTCCGTGTATGAATTTGTTTGATGTTTGGTGACCTGCTTTGGTATTCCAATTGTTGATGTTTCTGTAAACAATCCTGTTTTCAATCCACATACAACTTTTTAATAACGCCAATTTCTTTGTATTTAATAATTTCAATACACACACACATATCCCAATATGCATACATATTTTAACCAAATAAATTTGTAATGTAAACAGAATATTAACCATGTCTTGGTAGAAACCCAATAAAGAGGGAACTGGCGCAAATGGAAAAACTGGGTCAAGAACAATGACATAACTTTTGACGAACGACAAACACATAAAGGGATCATATAGCGCAGCCAGCGATGATCCATTGGCACGCGAAGTCGTGAAGGGGAGGGCATTGGCTGAAACACTGCCGATCGGATTGCGATCAAGCTTACGCGAAGCTTGCGGGCGGTTTGGACAGAAAGACAGACTGACTAACGGTATTTAGTATTTCCAGGCACGTAAATAATTGCTTGATTATGTGTGGAGAGGTGAGTGGCGTTTCTGAGAACCCACCCCAAATCCGGCGAGCTCAGTTGCACCAAACCGTGTCCTGGCGGGCGGCCACTCCCTCAACCCTATGTCCTTCAAAGGACGAAAGGCGCACCGATGTTTCACCATACGTGAAAAAGGTGCCAACTAGCCCCGGTCACCCCTTTGTGATTTAAATTTACATTTTATAAACTTTTTTATTTAATAAAAAACCATAAAATAAATTGGCTTTGTTTTGCCACAGCGTTATAACAGTTTGTTTTTCACCATATGCTATCCCTTCCCCTTATTTTTTTGTGCTGATTAATATCCTTATTGCTATTGAGTGTGTAAAAAAAATAAAAATTATTTCGTAATCTTTCATGTATGTACAGCTGCGGTCAAAATATTGGTAGTTCCACCTCCCGTCATCATTAAAGGTTTGTCAAAGTTGTTTTTCGTGTCCAATTTTTCCAATGACTAATTATTTCCTTAGACTTGACAATATTGTTTTTTTTTGTGGATTTTATCATCACATGGATGACCGGGTTGTTGGTCCCAGCAACACTTTGAGCGCATGTGCGAGACATGCTCACGTAGATACGAGCACGAAGAAGAATGTAACAGCTGGTCTAGGTTTGCGCATTTGGCTAGCGCAATACCCTCGATGTCGAGTTTTAGACCACAGAAGGTGGACTATTAGACTTACAGTGGATGAGCTTGACAGGTGGTTATACTGGTCAAGAAGCCAGTGTTTTTCTTTTTTGCAAGTTATTATTTGTTTTTTTAATTTACCTAAAAATAAATACGCTTACATTCGTAAAATATTTCTTTAAAATTCATTTAAAAACGGCTCCACCTCCGTATAATCCATTCGCCTTGCTATGATGTACCCCAATCGTTCCTTGTTGAGGGTAACTGCATGCTCTTTCGCACTTTCGGCCTCCTCCTCCTCGCGAAATTCAGCTTCAGCTTCAATTGCGAAGGTTTCATCGGCAAAGCCGCCTGCATAATCATTTTCCTAGCTTATTTCCAATTTGCTTTGTTAACAAATAGAAAACAGCTTATACAGCGCGCGAATGGGGATCAGTGTGACCGCAGTACTTGCTCAAAGAAATTACCGATGAACTTCCAAAAAACGGTTATACTCCGAGAAAAAGAAAAAGAATGGCCTCTTTTCGACATCGGAACTGTTCGTCGATCTGAGTACTAGGCTTAAGTAGTTGTTTAAGATTCCGATAACACAGGCACACAAAAAAAAAATTTGTCAGGGTCTGGAGGTCAGACCATGTTTTATATGTTTTCGGGGTCGCTGAATCCGAATCTGAGGTCCAAAAAACCCTAGCACGTCAGGGTTCTGACATAACCTCATACAAAATTGTATTCGAGTCCGGGGGTCAGACCATGTTTATTATACGTTTTCGGGGTCGCTGAATCCGAATCCAAGGTCTAAAAAATTCCAGGATGTCAGGGTTACGACATAACCTCAAAAACTAGATACAATTTTTCTTTTCCGAGTTCTGGGCTCAGATCATGTTTACCATATGTTTTTGGAGTCACTGAATGGTAAACATGATCTGAGCCCAGACAACATTTTTTTTTGTGTGGCTGTGTAATATTAAAAAATCTTAAAATTGGTTCTGAGACTTGTAAGTGTCTGGCAATCAATAATAAGGTGTTCTGCATATTCTAATACATTGCATCTATCACATAGATTCGAATCAGCAGCCTTGATTCTGTGAAGAAAAACTTTGTCATATGTAGGGGAGAAGTGGGGGTTGTGGGCATGGGGGGGTTGTGGGCATGGGGGGGTTGTGGGCACCCCTACGTATCTTTTCACAAAATGAAGATTGACTTTTTTTGGTAATGTCATTCGCAAGCAATTACCTTATGTATGATTTATGCCAATTATCAAAGTAAACGAACGCGTTTGCTTTTTTGAAATGAACGAATTGGTTTTTTTGTGCTTGGAAAAGGTGGTGAAGTTTTTCAAAGATTTTCAATAGTGTATTAATTAAAGTGAATCGATTAAGAAGGTAAGTGTAATGCATTTTTATTTAGTCAAAGTATTA